>OY756931.1:460224-675361 GCA_963580335.1 Leptographium flavum | reverse complement strand
TGGCGGCGCGGGTGGCCTCGTCGGCGCGGACGGTCGCGAGGGCGTCCTGCAGCGTCGCGGCCTGGCGTTCGGCGGCCGTTTTGGCGGCTTCGGCGGCCTGGCGGGCCTTGAAGTCGGTCTCGGCCTGGCGACGGGCTTCGCGCACGGCCGTCTCGGCCTGCAGGCGGGCGACCTCGCGCTCTTGCTCGTTGGTGCTGACCTGGTAGTGCAGCGTGCCGACCTCGGCCTTGAGCTCTTCGATGCGGCGGCGCTGGGCCTCGTAGGCGTTGGCGTCGGCCGGCGCGCGATTCTCCTTGGCGCTGTCGCGGGAGGCGGCGCGGCTGGGCGTGGCCTCCATGCTGACGCGGCGGGACGGACGGCCCATCCGCGACGGCGTCGGGACGGCCGGCCGAGGAGGCATGGCGAGGTCCGTCGAGGGTCGTGGAACGAGCGAGTACAGACGTTTGGCGTCAGCCGTGTCAATGGGCAGCCGTATCACCTGCTTTTCGTTTGGATTCGCCGTGCACTGTTTGCTGTCGTCCTCGCTGTCGACGTCGTTGTGTCTGTAGTTGTCGCTGTCGCTGTCCATGTCCCTGTCACCAAAACGCGTACGGTACCGCGTCCGGCTTCCTTGTCTGCTCACGTGACGATAACAAAATGCGGGGACAGCTCCAGCTTTCCCCAGCCACGAGCTTTGCGTCTTGTCTTCGGCACGGCTGGAACGCTCTATTACGCCATTGTGGAATCAGCTCGGCCTCGGCAGCTCGCGGACGATCGGCCGCAGGGCGCACGGGCTGGACATTCATTGCATTCCTGCCGACAGGTGGTGAGCGCCAAACGCGTCGAATTGCGCTGGCACTGGACAGACGAAACGACCAATTCAGCCGATCTCGACCGACCATAACCGAGCACATCGACCACGATCGGTCACGACCAACGACGTCCATCCACGCCCGTCACACCCGTCACGCCCGTCACACCGTCACTATGCGTTCTTCTCTGCTCCGCAGCTGGCGATGCTGTGCGGCCAGCACGGCACGGCTGCGTCCGGCACCGTTCGCGGCACAACGACGCCATGCGAGCTCCGACGACAAGACGCCGCCGCTGGAGTCGCCGGCGGCGGCCGAGGACTGGGAGGAGAACCCCAACCTGGACATTGAGCAGTTCTCGGAGCTGCCGCACAGCAACTTTGGCGCCAACCAGGACATGGTCATCAACGACGAGTTCCGAGAGACCCTGCGCCAGATCCTGTGGCAGTTCCGCGCGCCCATCCGCTACGCCTTTGCCTACGGCTCCGGCGTCTTCCCCCAGAGTGCGCCGTCTGGCCGGCCGCCGCCGTCGGACGCGGCCCTGCACGCCGTGCACCCCCACGCACCCGCAAGCGTGCAGCGCGCGCAGGACGGCACGCCCAAGATGATTGACTTTATCTTTGGCGTCACCCACACGCAGCACTGGCACAGCCTCAACCTGCACCAGCACCGCGACCACTACAGCGCGCTGGCGTCGCTCGGCTCGGGCGCCGTCGCCCACGTGCAGGACCGCTGGGGCGCCGGTGTCTACTTCCACCCCTACGTCGTCGTCAACGGCATCCTGATCAAGTACGGCGTCGTCAACATGGACACGCTCTGCCACGACCTGTCCGCCTGGCAGACGCTCTACCTGGCCGGCCGCCTGCAGAAGCCGGTCAAGATCTTGCGCGACGACGCGCGCGTGCGCCTCGCCAACCAGATCAACCTGCTGTCGGCGCTGCGCACCGCCCTGCTGCTGCTGCCGCCCGCCTTTTCCGAGCGCCAGCTGTACCGCACCATTGCCGCCATCTCCTACCTCGGCGACGTGCGCATGCAGCTGCCGACGGAGCATCCCGGCAAGGTCGACGCCATTGTCGACCACAACATGCGCCACTTTCGGCGCCTCTACGCGCCGCTCGTCGACACCCTGCCCAACGCCGCCTTTGCCGACGCCCGCTGCGGCACGGCCGGCTGGCACGACGACAGCACCGCCGACCTGCGCCTCGTCCAGGACATGGATCCCGTGCGCCGCGCCAACATGGTGCGCCGCTTGCCCAAGGCCTTTCGCGCGCGCCTCTACTTTGAGTACCAGAAGAAGCTGGCTATCCCGCGCGCCGCTTTTCAGACCATGATGGCGGACGCGCGCGCCGAGGCCGTCGAGGCCGGCTTCCGCCGCCCCCAGGCCGGCGCCTTTGAGCGCCAGATTGCCGCCGACGAGCCGGCCGCGCTACAGCAGAGCATCCGGCACGTGATCCGCCAGACGGTGCACTGGCCGAGCATGACACAGAGCGCCAAGAGCCTGCTGACGGCCGGCGTCGGGCGGTCGTGGCGGTATCTGGGCGAGAAGTGGGAAAAGCACCAGCGGGGGAAGAGCGGCGCGGCTAAAGCCGAAGCCGAGGCGGTCAAGCCGGACGAGACGGACAAGAAACCATAGACGGGGGATGGAAATACGGAATAGAAGACAAAAATTACTTATCGATGACTCATGATAAGACGGGTCAGTGCGTGGAGAGTCGACATCGTACGTCGTATCGTATTCCCGTCTCTTCGTTTCTCGCTTCTCGTTTCTCGTCGCTCGTTGCTCGTTTCTCGTCCCTCGTTTCTCGTCCTCAACGCCCGCCATGCTCGCCTTCCGCCTTGCCGTCGTCGACGACGCCGACGCCATCGCCGACCTCGTCAACGCCGCCTTCCGCATCGATCCCACCGACGAGGTGTACGTCATCCCTGGCCCGCGCACTGAAGCCTGCGTCACCTCGGCCAAGGCAATCCGCGAGAAGATTGCCCAGCCCGACGTCGCCGTCTTTGTCGGCGCCGACCCCGACCACCCGGACACGCTCCTGGCGCACGCCTCGCTGACGCAGCGCGAAGACGGCGCCGTCGCCTGGCTCGGCCTCTTTGCTGTGGCCCCGGGCCGCCAGAAGTCGGGCTGTGGCCTGCAGACGTTTGCCTATGCTGAGCAGTGGGCGCGCACGCACTGGCCGGCGGTCCAGCGCCTTGAGTTTGACGTGATCCAGACGCGCAGCGGGCTGCGGGCGTGGTACGAGAAGCGGGAGTGTCATCCCAAGCTGGACGCGGACGGCAGCGTCATCACGAGCCCGTTTCCATACGCATCGCACGGTGACGGCTGGCCGAGCGTGATCCGGGGCGACTTGCATTTTGTGGTGTACAGCAAGGCGCTGCGGTGACGGGCAGATAGACCGACAGAGCTGCCAGTCCAGAGCAGACGTGTTGAACGATAAAAATCTTGGAATTGAGCTCAAAGGCATATAGCAGCAAGCAAGCAACTGTACAGGGAGGGCATGTTGTGCCAAGTTAGGAATCCCGTGAAAGCGCAAAATCCGCATCTCCACGTCTCCACATCTCCACATCCATTAATCCACTACTCGCGGCCAGCTTCTTGGCTTCATTTGTGCTCTCCTCCCACACCACCATGGCCGCCCACACGCGCCGCGATACCCTCTGGCTCGTCTGGCTCTGCCTCCAAATCCCCATCATTGTTTGTATGTGGGCCCGTTCGCTCCCCTCTCTTGCCCTTCCTCCGGCTTGCTGACCCCTCCAGGCGTCGACTCTGTCGACAAATACCCAGCCTGGCTCTGCCAAGACCCCGGCGCCCCCCTCCACGCCCTCCATCGCTTCCGCACCTGGTACCTGGCCACCTACAACGACCCTCTCACTGCCTGGACCGCCGTCTCCCACCCGCTCCTGTCCCACGGCGGCGGCTCCTGGGTGCCGCTCTTCTTCACCATTGAGCTCTTCTTCACCCTGCCCACGGTCCTCTACGCCGTCGTCCGCCTCGCCCGCGCCCGCGCCACCGGCACCACCACCACCGGCCCACTCGAGCTGCTGCTGCTTCTCTACGGCTTCGAAACCGCCCTGACCACGGCCGTCTGCATCCACAACATTGCCTACTGGGACCCGGCCGTCTACTCGTCCGCCCAGAAAAACGTCTTCCGCTTCCAGCTCTTCGGCCCGTGGCTGGTGCTCCGTAGGTCTGCCTCTTCCCTTCCTCGTCCCCGTCTGCTGACTGGCGACCACTAGCCGCCCTCCTCTTTGCCGACATGTACACACGGCTGCTCGCTCGCTTCCGCATCGACACGGACAAGAAGCGGCGTTGAAAAATCGAATCCGCATCGCATTGCTCCATTCCTACATGTTATTCAAGAGTCTATCCGTGTCCTGTTGTCTGCCCATCAGTCCATCGCCCGCTTCGAGATCCCCCAGCCGTTGCCCACGCCGCCCACGCCGCCCACGCCGTAGCCCAGCGGCGTCGCACCGCCGAGACTGCGCGCCTTGAGCCGCTTAGGCAGCACGGTGCCGAAAAAGTAGGCGCCCGCCACGATGGCGCCCGCCAAAAAAGCCACGAGCCCGTAAAAAATGGTGCTCGCGCTGACGTGATGGCCCATGCCGGCCCACTCCACGTGGCCCTCCGTCTTGGGCAGCGCCGGCGTCGGGAACCAGCGCACCGACATCTGCAGCGGCAGCGGGTCGCCAATGACGAGCCGCCGCAGCGCCGTGCCGGCCGCATGGTGCGTGTGCGCGCCCTCGGCCACGCTCGCGCTCGTGTGTCCCAGCGGGCTCGTGCTGTAGGCAATGCCCGAGTCGAGCACGCCGCTGTCGTGCGGGTGGATGTGGTGCTTGGGCAGGCTGTGCAGCAGCACGTTGAGGTGCGTGGCAATGTGCAGGTGGCTGAGTTGTAGCGTGCCGGCCAGCGCAAAGACCAGCGGCACGTACTCGCGCTGGTACGGCCGCTCACCGACGGTCTCCACGTGCGGGGCTGGCCGCGTGGCCAGCCGGCAGGCCAGCGGTGCGTCGGCGTGCACGTAAAACTCGAGCAGGTGGAAAAAGGGGTCGGTGATCATGGCAATCGTGCAGTTCTGCTCCGTCTCGACGCCGTACCGGAACTCAAGCGGCTTGGTGGTCTCGCTGCATACGGGGAACGGAATCCACTCAATGTCGTCGTTATCCAGCTGAATGTGCTCGCCCGTTTCCCTGCGCGTGCGTGTTAAGACAAGAGGACAAGAGGACAAGAGGGCAAGAGAAGAACGCGGCTACTCACGAGCTCCTGTTCATGCACTCCACTGCTATCGGGTCACCGTACAGGTACGACGGCAGATTGATCTCCGTCGCAACTATCAGCCGCGGCAGTGCCAGCAGCGCCAGCAGCGCCACGCTGCGCGAAAACGATTGCATCATGCCAAAGAGGTGCGAGGTTGAGGCAAGCGTTCGCAAGGCCCAGGGACGAGCGTCGTGATGGTGGCCGTCGTCTGCAGAGGGCGCGCTTGCCACTCCGTAATCAGTTCCACGTTGCCGCCCGGCGTGAATCGTGTTTTACCGCTCCGTCTGCCGCATCGCTCGCAGTGTTCGCGTCGCGCTGGAGATGCGAGATGCAGAGCTCCAAAATGACACCTAATTTGGGCAAGGCGACGACGCGTGTGGCTGGTGCGGATGTGGCGTCATTTGACTCCGCTTCGGGACTAGGAACGTACAGCGAGATTTCCCTAATGAGCATTCATCTCGGCCGATCAGTGTTGGACACGGTGGAACGAAAAGAAAGACAGAGAGCCGTATATTGATCAACTTTGGACAACCGTAGAGGAGAGGATTGTAGAAGCAGGGCAAATGGAAAAGAAAAGAAAGGAAATGGCCTCGATAGGCTGCTCTTACGAGAGAGCGCACATGGCTGCGCTGTCGTGTTGCTTCGTAGCCCTCTGCGATGCTGACACGGATCGCCCATTACCCGATCATACCGCGTCTAGCTTTGCTTGCTCGTCCACATGCGGCTCGCCGCCGACTAGAAACACTTTCTGGGCATCAAAACCGACCGCGGGCGCCATCGCGTAGCCTCGCTGGTTGGCAACGGCCTGCGTGCCGGCGGCCTCGTCGACAAAATCGCAGCTCCAGTGGGTGTGCCCAAACGCCCACAAAACGACTGCCGGGCTGGTCCAGCAGGCCTCGTCGTGTAGGTCCGTGGCGAAGCCCGATGCCACCGGGCTGTCCCGGTGCTGCGGGTCTACCGCCCCGCGCGTCGAGCGTTGGGCTGTGGTGCGTGAAGATGGCGATGCGCCGCTGCGGCTCTGCACGGGCAATGTCGGCCACCTGCGCATTGAGCCAGCACAGGTCGGCGGCGTGCGCGTCGTTATGGTCGGCAACCTCCCAGCCGTGGATCCGCCGAAAGTCAACGAGGCGGCCGGCGACAGCGTCGTGTTGGTCTGCCGTCACGGCCGAGAAGAGCGTGCAGGCGAGCACGATCAGCGTGTCGTTGACGTCGTGGTGCGTCCGGTCGAGGAAGACGAAGCGGCCGACGGTCGAGCGCGTCCGCAGCCGCTCCATGCGCTCGGCGAAGCGGCAGACAGCAGTCCTGGCGGCGGGCCAGCTGGTCCCGGCCGGCTCGTGGTTGCCCAGCAAAAAATAACACGTTCCAGTAGCGGCGCAGCTGCTTCTCCAAAAAGGCAAAGAGCCGGCCATCCGCGTCGGCCACCTGCCCAATGTCGCCGAGCAGGGCCAGGTTCGGGGCTGTCTGCTTGAGCACAAAGGTATCACTGGCCGCCTGCGTCTCGAGGTGGAGGTCCGACACAATCTGAAAGGGCTTAGCAGACATATTTTCTTTGACTTTTCTCATGCAGTCAGGCCTTCGTCCCCAAGACTCCATCTCGCGCCACGTCAGCGTCCGTGGTGCGGTCAGAGAATACGCAAGATGGTATGTGCGAGAGCCTCTGATAAGATCGATACTCGGTGCAAGTTATGATGCGTAGGATTTAGTGTCTTCAGGGCAAAGAGACGGTTCAAATCGGAGCTTCTTAGTGGTATTACAGGCCTTTATGTCCTGTATTTCCGCCAAATTAGGGCATATCTCTACCGAATAACTATCGAATTATCCTCACTTCGACCACATAAACCAAATTTCCTCGTCCTCCTTCCATCCCCCCAATAAAACTTCCAACAGTAAGCCAAATACTAGGCTTTTAAGCTTGAAGCTTTTCAGAGCGCTATCGTTTAGGTTTTCTTACCTAGAGAGCATAGACGGTATTAAGAACTCCCCGCGTGGGTGAGACACGAAAGAGGTCCAGTGGCCCGAACACTCCTCCCAGCGAGGTAGAGGCTCCAATAGCTCCACCACAACCCCTCCCGCGCTTATATCCCATATGCCCATCCCACGCCAGACGGTGAATGAGGCCGTCCGAGCGATCTCTCCGGTCCTCAGCAGCAACGGCACCATCCTCGTCAGTGGCGTTGCGATGTAGTTGCTCAGCTCGACTCACGCAACGGCCGACATTGACCTGTTCGTGCCCGCAGATCAAGCCGGATGGACTCTCCTGGGACAACCGACGACTTTAGAACCGAGCGGCAGCAGAGCGGGCGGTCCCGCGCTTGGTACCAGGCGCATGACCGGCGCACTACGACGACCCCGGCTGGAGGCGCCATCGTCTACGTTCTATTTGACGACTATTTCAACGACGGCGATGACGAGGGCGTCACTGACACACTCGGAGAGTAGGAATCTCTTGGTGCCTAAACGGCGACGACTAGCCGGCAGCAGCACATGGTATCCCTAGCGTCGCCGTGAGGTCTAAGCTCCCTGTCCCCCTGGGATCCCAGCTTGCGCTTCGCCCTAAGCCGTGGTTGGCGTCCGGACGAGGCATGGCCACCACCACTGCCACTATCACTGCCACTACCACTGCCGCTGCCGTATAACCCGAGGTACCGAAAGCTGCATCCTTCATTGTCACCGATTTTACGTCCGCCACCGTGACGACGCTCCCCGGCAGTAAGACGACACGGACCCGCTGGCAGCCAACGGAACGGTGGAAACAAGGCTGACGCAAACGCTGTAATGTAGACGGGGGCGAAGAAGAGAGCATTTGTTACCTGTGCAACTACTTCATATAATCGTTTTTCTACTTTCTCTTTAAACCTAACCTTTCCCCGTCACTCGCTCACTCTCGGTATGATGAGATGACTCGTCCGAGAATTCTTCTTTCTTTTTTTTCCTTTTTCCCCTTTTTCCCTTTTTTGTTAGCAATGCGGCCATCTGTTGCTATTCTCAAAAATCAGCTGGAGATTGCAATTTAGTTTTCTAATTACACATTCTGACATCTAAAATGCAAAAATATCTACAATATTGGCAGCGTTTTAGATCAGTGAATACCTTTCTTGCCTATTACTTAAAACCGTGCCGTATGGTTTCTTACCAATAGCGTGCTGTGCTCTGTACAGAAGCCGTATTAGATTAAGAAAGGCCAGTCTGTAAATACAAACAATTTCAGACGTGTTGAATTTCGTCAAGGTCAGGTCAAAAACTTGCTTCTTAGCCTGCGGCACCACGTGACAACTTTAGTTCCCATCTACAGAGCTGCAGACGCTACACGTAATCTATGATATCACGGAGGGGCAGAAGATTTGGACGGATTCCGTACTCATCGGACGCAAATCTTCTATTTCCGATGCTTCCTATCCAGCCAGTCCGATCGGGGGGGGGCCTTCCGCTTGTGTATTATAACTATGCTTGTGATACAGCCCTTTGCTTCCTCAAGATGGTATCTTACTGCCTCATTCCTGTTGGCCCACGTAACCGGTCGAATGCTTGTCTGATCGCTTTGAATTCTGAAATGCAGAGTGCGGGATATTCCTCACGTCGCCGGAACACTCTTATCTCTTCTCGCAGCCGGTCAGCACTGCTGCAACCATTAGAGCAGTCCCGCCCCCCTTCACCATCATGGATTCTCGCTCATCGATTATGCCGCCGGAAATGGACTAGCGCTTTCCTCGCATCAGCCTCGGCAGCGGAGGAAATACGGGGCTTTCACCGTCTACAAATACAAGCATGTATCTTCCGCTCGGCACCAACATTCCTCAGACCTTGGCATTCTCCGCAGTTTTATTCGTTTCACTCTTGACTCTCTCTCGGATCTATCACAACATGGCTACCGCACCGCAGCCTGGACAGAAGACGGTTCTGATCACCGGGTATGTAAACAAACCGACCAACCAGTCGGTTCTACATGCGCTGCAACCTTCTAACCAGACAGCTGCACGCCCGGCGGCATCGGGCATGCCCTCGCCCTCGAATTCCATGCTCAAGGTACGCCATGTACTGTGTGCTGCGTGGGCAAGCTGACCCACCATCACCAGGTCTCTTCGTCATCGCCTCGGCGCGCCGACTGCATGTCCTCGACAGCCTGGCCGCCCAGGGCATCACCATTGTGCGGCTCGACGTGACCCAGAAGGGCTCAATTGCCGCGTGCTGCGAGGAGGTGGCCCAGATCACCAGTGGCCGGCTGGACATTCTTGTCAACAATGCGTGCGTTGGCCACCCACCACTCTGCCGTCGCACCAACTACTGACTGCCTGACAGCGGCCGCACCCATGTCGATCCGGCGACCGACCTCGACATGGACCAGGTCCGGGCGACCTTTGAGACCAATGTCTTTAGCGTCATGAGTATGTGTCAGGCCTTTGTCCACCTGCTCATCGCCGCCGAGGGGCTCATTGTCAACATTGCCTCGCTCGCTGCCGTCTCGCCGTACGCGTTTGCGTCGGCCTACTGTGCCAGCAAGGCCGCCGTCGCCGCCTACTCGCGCACGCTGCGCCTCGAGCTGCGGCCCTTTGGCGTGCGCGTCACCGTCGGTATGGTCGGCACCGTGCGCTCCAACATCACCGGCCAGCCCCATGATCTGCCTCCCGATAGCCTGTACTTGCCCATTGCGGACGTCTTTGCGCGGCGCCAGACGTTTAGCCAGACCAACAGCACCATGGACACGTCCGAATTTGCGCGTCGTTTCGTGGCTGCTGTGCTGCGCCCCGAGGCGCCGGCGCCGGTGCGCTCGTGGTGGGGACGGCCGGACTGGCTCTGGCTCGGCGGCAAGGCGCGTGTGGTCTGGCTGGGCACCTGTCTCGGCGAATGGATCATGGATTATGGCACGTGGAAAATGTTTGACCTGTGGAAACTCAAGGCGATCTTGGACAAGAAGAAGCTGGCGTAAGCGACGTCGGTTCGGCTGGGCACATGGAAACTTGAACCGTATACCCGGAAGATCACTGATACCATTATCATACAAGACACAAACTATCACATTGTACAGACGAGCAAATAGTGAGGCCCGCTAGAGCTCATTGTCCCCGACCGTGTCTGTCTTAGCTGGCTGCGATGGCGCAATCTTCTTGTTGAACGGGCCGTAAAAGTCGGCAAAGACGACCGACAGGTCCTCGTCGCGGATCTGCATGTGCTCGCCGGGCACGGAGCGCAGGTGTAGCCGTCCGTTGACATCGAGAGCGCGCAGGCCGAGCCAGTCCTCGGCGTAGAGCGTGCGGTCCTGGAGCGGGATCGTGTCCGTACCGTTCACCTCGGAGAACCACGACGACTCCTTGGGAATCAACGTCACGTCGTCAGCAAACATGTACATGGTAAAAGCGCTCAACTTGGCCATGTTGTCGCGGTATTCTGGCTTCTTGACGGCGCGCTCGTTGTTGATGTCGGCCAGCAGGTTCGAGTGCTCGAGGTATTGCGCGTAGCGCTCGGGTGACGACGGGTCACGGAAGTACTGCGCCGGAACCACGCGGCCCTGCACCAGATTGGACCACGTGTTACCGCGCAGCAGCGCCATGGTGCCGCGGCAGACAAAGTCGGTAGCGCTGCACTCGATGAACTCGGTGATACCATTGTGCGGCGAGCCAAAGGTGACGAGCGACCGGACCGGCGGCTGGTTGCAGCGCTCGACGTAGGTCCGCAGAAACTGACCGCCTTGGCTGAAGCCCAGCGCGTCGATCGCGGGCGCCGTCGAGATGATCGGGTCGGCCGCCAAGGCTGCGCACACTTGATCGACTTGTTCGGTGACGTTGCCGAGGAACGTGGCCGAGCGGTCGCCGCTGGCGCTGGTGTCGAGCTTGACGTAGTACACGAGGGTGCCAGGGTTGACGGCGTCAGCCAGCTCGCCGACCTTGCGGAGGCCCTCCGCGGCAAAATTGTCACCAAGACCTAGCTGTCAGCGGCGCCGCAGGTGGAGTACAAATACCACAAGAGACCTCACCGTGCCAAATGATCAAAGGAAGAGGCGTGTCGTCGTCATCATCGTCATCGTTGAATGGGCGCGCCACAGCGGAAGCCAGGGCGAGCGACCCAAAAGACAGCAGAAGCTTGAGATGACGCAGCAAGGCCATGTTGATGGGAGTTGGTGGAAGAGTAATGGCAGCGGAAAGAGTCGAGGGAACGATCGGGGCCGCTGGGAGCACCGTCTGGGCGCTATTTAGCGGGGCTGGTGCCTGGGCCAAGGCCGAGTGGATCATCAATGTGGCCCAAGCTCCCTCGGCGCGGAGAATAGTACTTCCGGCAGGAGTCGCTGCTTCTCGCGGCTTCGTTTCTTCAATGGCATCACCTGTTCTGGCAAGGTGAGTAAAGGCACATGCATTCAAAAACGGAGTCTTACGATGTATAAGGCATAAGTATACTTACGACGCACCGACTATTTCAATAGATGCTCAGTCTAGCAGTGGCGCTAGCTCACCTCGTTCAACGGGTTATATGCAGCATCGAGGCCTCAACTTATGGCTTCACCAGACTGGAAAAGCGGCCTGACGGCCATGGACCGGTTTGAGAACGTGCGGAAGATGTGAGTTAAATGGTGCGAGCCGGGGAACATGCTGATCTTTGCCAGCGAAAAGGCAGGCCAGCACACAACCTTGACCGCTAGTGCGCTCACGCTCGAAAACGATGCCTATCTCTCGTCGTGCTCCCGGGCAGACTACGACGAGGCTTGCCGCGTTCTGTCCAACCCGCCGGATCCGGCTTCAGGCCAGGACGTCCACGGCGCCATCATGGAACCAGATCCCGAGGACGAGCCGGACCACGACGAGCGCGACGTCCGGATTGGCGTCTACCAACGCTGCCGCTACATTGCCAGCGGTGTGACGGCCGACGTCTACCGTAGTGGCGACCGCGCGCTCAAGGTCATTACGGAGACTCATAACATGCAGCCGCACGACCACCTGCGCGAGGCAAAGATCCTCGGCCTTCTCGGCCGCCTGGGCGAGCAGTCCGGCATCATTTCGCTGCTTGAGACGTTCCGCGACCAAGAACAGCGCTTTGTGCTCGTCTTTCCTTATGTTCCGCTTAGTCTTGAGGTGCTGCTGGCCAAGGGTGTAGGCCTGTCACGAAAACAGCTCCACCGCATCTTTGGCGACGTCTTTCGCGCGCTGGCACATATGCACAGCCAGCAAATGATTCACCGCGATGTCAAGCCCTCGGCCATTTTGCTCACGTCTCCCGACGGACCGGTCCTGCTGTCCGACTTTGGCACGGCGTGGCACCCGACACTGTCAGCGGCAGTCGAGCCGGCCAACGCAAAGGTGCTCGACGTTGGCACGGGCCCGTACCGCGCGCCCGAAGCGCTCTTTGGGAACCAGGCCTACGGCCCATCGGTCGACATGTGGGCCGCGGGCGCGATGTTGGCCGAGAGCGCGCGCAGTCGGCCGACACCGCTTTTTGTGTCGCGGTCGGCACACGAGGACGGCAGCCAACTGGGGCTGATTCTGAGCATCTTCCAGACACTTGGCACGCCAACGGCGGAAACATGGCCCGAGGCGGCCACGTTCAAGACGCCGCCATTTGAAATGTACCGCGTGTTTGCGCCACGGGCGTGGGCCGACATTCTGCCAGACGTGGACGCAGACGTGCGGGCGTTGGTGGCGCGGCTGGTCCGGTACAATAGCACGCGGGCGACGGCCGAGGAGGTGAGTCTGTATGGAGCGTAGGAGATTGCGCAGTGCTAACGTACAGGCCTTGGCGGAGATGGATAAAGTCCAGTAGGTTGCGTCAGCCCAGGTGGTTGATTTCTTGCGCAGGAACGAGCATTCAAGCATATGTATATGGTTGTTACAAGACTTGCTTTTGTTTGCTTTTGTCGAGTTACATACCCCCAACAAAATACTGTTCCTAATTCCTGATCTGTCTATATACTTGCCTGCGCACTAGAACGTGTGGACCTGCGCTTTGGTAAAGCCCATACCGACAAAGGCACCGCGGCCGCCACCTAGCATCTTTTCCATTGGCGGCGGTCCGCTGAGAAAGACCTTGTTGACGCCGGCCACCTTTTCACCGGCCGGGACGATGCCAACCTCCTTGAGCAGCTCCGGGGTGACACGGCCCTTGGCCAGCGCACTGCCAGCCGCCGGGTTGCTCGCGACAATGTGTGTGGTCAGGCGGTCGGGATGGGCGCGCTGCAGCGCGTCGAGCTCGTCGGCCAGGTAGACGTCGGCGTCGCCGTTGACGCCCCAGACAAGGGTGACCCGCGTGCGATCAGTCGGGTTCTGCAGGATTTGCTGCAGCAACTGGTAACAGGGCGTGATACCCTGGCCGCCGGCGACCAGTCCGACGTGTGACTGCTCGTTGGGCTTGTAGGCGTAGCCGGGGAGGCGGATAAACGTGACAGTGTCGCCGGGCCGGAGGCTGTGCAGGTGCGTTGACTGCTTGCCGTTGGGGTACTGCTTCACGAGGAGCTCAACGGTGCCGGTGACGTCTGCAGTATGAGCTCAGGCAACGGGAGAGGCGGTGCCAGAAAAGGGACAACATACCCAAGTCCACCGGTGTATACGGCCGCAGGACGGGCAGCCAGCGGCCGCGCGGAAAGGTAATGGCCAGCAGGGAAGAAATGGGCGTCAGGCCGCTAGCCGTCTGAGGATGGCCGAGGTCGAAGCGCAGCCGCTTGACATTATGGTTGACGTCCTCGGTCGAGGCTAGCGGAAGCGTGTGGAAGCCGAAGCGCGAAAACGTCGGCACGCCGCCGGCGGTCTCTGCTTGGGCCGAGTGGCTGCGGCGGCCGTAGACGGCATAGTAGGCGCCGGCGGCGACGGCGACCGAGGCCAGCAGGAGCGTTGTCTGCATGGCGGGCGAGTTGACGGTATTTCGGGCAGTGACAGCGACTGTTCGTGGCCGCAAGGAGCGCGATGTGCTGGAGAAGAGCCGGGCGGCAGGGGGGTGTGGTGCTGCGAGGAGGGGCCACAAAGACGAGCGAGCGAAAGAGGCCATGGTCGTTCAATTGGGCGCCGGGGGGGCTTTAAAGACGTGGCGGACAATGTCAGGATCCGGAGACTATAAGCAGTGTCGGAGTTGGAGAGACAACGGATGGTCGGCGGATGCAGTTGGGGAAGTCCTCGCGGAGCTGCGCATTACTATTTGTAGTGCGCAATTGGTTGACGTAACGGGCGGCAATTGTACATTGTTGCCTGCTCGTACGAGTCGCGGACCGACTCTGAAGCGAGGAGATGCTGACTTTGGTAAAGGTGTACGTCTTTGTGCGGGGATTGGCTGTTGGATTCGGTCCCGAGCTAATATCGTTTGTCCTTTTCACTTACTATCGGCAGTCGGTGGGTTGGAGAGCCGCGTCACGTGAATAGAATCGAGGGGCTCACTACTGTGCCACACAGTGTTCAGACTGTGCTGTGTGATCCACTGTTCTGTCAATACCCTCACCAAACAATTTTCACCATGATTTTCAGTGGCAAGGAGAAACTTTCTGGTCCTGATACGCTCAGGAGACTGAAAATCCAGATGTTCGAAGAGCTCCTCAACAATCCAGAGGAAGAGGACCAGCGCGAAAATATGCTGCACCTGTTGGAGTACTACAACACCGGCGGATAACACCCGCCATACGGCAAGGTGTTTTACATTCAAGATGGCCGCCGTGTCGATGAACCCGATCGAAAACTGGGGGGAAAACGGTAGGCCCTCCTGCATCTGTCTTTTTACCTAGATACACGCTTTATTGACCCGTTAGTCGTATGTGTTTCAGCTCTCCTCGCGCGCTTCTTGGGGAGGAGTCTCGCAGTTGGCTCAATCCTACGTCATTTTAGATTGGCCAGGAGACACACATGCATTCAATGAGAACCCTCGAGTTGGCAAATATTCATGTCCTTATTCAAACAATACTATATGTTCGGCCTTCTCTGCCTACAAACAGAAGATGGCAGAGGACACCCCCGTGCTCCAACGGTTCCGGTTCAATTTTGCAACGACACCGAGTCGGCCGTTCGGTCGGTTTTCCCGGACGACCTGGACCGTGTGTACAACGGATCCTATGTGAACAGGCATGCCGGGACAATCATGGTTATTGGTTCCGTTGGAACCGAGACGACGTACGTGTACGATGTGGAGATGCAAATCACGACCGGAGAGAATGGGCTGGCCATGACGCTTTCTATTTGGAGACAGCTGTTGTCAACCCGTAACTCGATTACCGAATGTCGGGCACGACATCCTATTTTATGGGCCACGCAGAATACGACTAACCAACCAAAGCTTCTTCGACGATGCAACCGTACCCGTTTAGCCCGTTTGACAAACCTGGATTAGCACGACCACTGGCATAACAGGCTAAAGCACGTCACGAACCCACGAACGCTACACTGCCCTGCTAGCTGAGACGCCAAAGCTCGGCCCCGGCGGCCGCTAATGGGCACTACGGAGGAAGGACGGGGTTGGCCTGCCAGGCAAGAGTGAATCGTCATTGCTGGTAAGATTCGCCTCGAGAATGGTATGGATGGTTTTGTAGATATCGTTGAGACGACGGTCGCGGCCCCAGTCGATAATGTTGAGGACATGCCTGCGAAAAGCGATGAAGTGGTCGGGCTCCTGCACTAGAAAGCCGCGGACATAGCCCGTGTAGTATTCGAGATCGTTGTGCTTCCATGAGACAAAAAGGCGGGCCTCCGAGGAGTTCATGGCAACTGAAAAGGCTGCACTATCGTACGAAGATTTGTATGTAAATGATTGGTCAGCAAATGGACCCTTTTTCTGCTCTTATTTGTGGTGCTCGGGCGATACGCAGTTGGAAAACCGGCCATTAGTGCCTAAATGGTTGAATGAACGTGGCTCATTCGAATATGAGACTTGACAGCTACGCATTTCTTGTCAGATTGATTGAGGTCACCCCTTTCATTTGCGCCTCGACCAGTCTCAGTTTTGGGCGGTTAAACTGCCCTTGCACGCCCCCCATTGTGGCATCGCGGAAATTGAGCATCTTGCGGCAACGGCCGAAAAGACTGTGGTCCGTCAAAAGATTCACAAGCAATGTGCACTGAATGATCCGCTCTTCAGTGATGAGGACAAGGTTGAAATAGCCACGGTGTAAAAGCGATTTTAAAGACAAAGTTGGCCACCACGGACTTGGACAAGGATGTGGCCCAACGTTTGGAAAAGGTTTTGTTCACGTATGCGTATATGACACCGCCGTCCGTGTCCTAGTCTTATTACACGATAAGCGGTTTACTTGAGAAAAGCAGCGTACTTTGTTTCCTTTTTTTTCTTTAATTTTTGTTATTAAAACGCGTCTTTGTAACAATGTCTTGGAAAGGATGGGTCTGTAGAGAAGCAGCCTTTTTAAGCCGACTGATTCGAGTTGCTGCGTCTAGAATCCGAGGAGTCTGGTCTTGATATCTTTCTACAGAAATTCCCCTTGTTCTCGTTGATATCGAACTGCATTATTCCAATCTGAAAGTGCCTTGGTACACGGCTATAACTGTTGTGTGTTCATTCCTGCCGGCCTCTACGTCGAGTCTAAACCATCACCTATACGAGCACCAAGTCCTGACAAAGCCAATTGATCTGCCGCCCACGATCAATTCTCCCAGTACTGTTCCCAGGCCGCATCCCACGTCTTCTGCACCTCGTCCAGCCACGCGTGGAAATGTTTCGAGTAGGCCACCTGCGGCTGGCCGTTGGCGGGCCCCTTTTCGATTACGACGACACGGTCCTTTTGTATGCCTTGCTAGCCTGGGACCGGATAGGCAATGTGCCTGTGGCCGGTGGGGGGGGGCAGACGGGCAGGTACGAACGGGTTACAATCTCCGTCTTGCGCGTCACGGCGGCCTTTGTCTTTTCGGCAGCCCGCGCCTTGTCCAGCTCGTCCTTTGCCTTGGCGGCTCGGCTTTCCGTACTGTCCTTGGCCAGCTTGGCCTCGCGCAGCGCCGCTGCAGCGCTTGTCTTGTCGGCCTCGGCCTCGGCCACGTCCACATCTGTGCCGACGCCGACGCCCACCGTCTTGTCGGCCGTGCCCGTCTTGTCCGTCCTGTCCGTCCTGTCCGCCGTGCCCGTCTTCTTGTCGAGCCTTTTCTGAGTGCGGCCGACGGCTCGCTGGGCGTCTCGAAATGCCGCGTCGGCCTTTTTGAGCGTCTCTTGGGCTTTTTGGGCTTTTGCGACAGCCGTCGCGGCTTGGGCGTCGCGTGCCGCTGCCGTCTCGGACGCCTTTTGCGCCTTGCTGGTCGCCTCCTTGGCCGCCTTGGCCGCGGCCCTGCTACGTTGGATGTTGGCCTGCGCGGCCTCTGTGACCTCCATCTTGACGGCTGCCGGGTCGGTGGTGGCTGTCTCTGTCTCTGTTGTCTGTTTTTGCCGGCGTCATCGCCTGGCGCACTCTGTAGCAGTGTGTGCAGAGAGTGACATCGGTGCAGTAGTAGCACAGGTACAGGGGGCTGGTGGCAGCGTATTTGGTGTAGACCGCTGTGCACAGAGCGCACGTCACCTGCCACGCGACATTACCCCGGCTTTTCTCCTTGGTTCGCCGGTCTGTGGCGCTCCCTTGGGCGACTTTGACCCGCCCCCCCCTCGACCACAGGCAGCGCATACCTCTGACACGAGAGGGTGATCTGCGCGTGGTGCGCCAGCTTCGGCGAGCGGGCCCGGTAGGACAAGAGGGCGAGCGCCTTGGCGAGCAGCGTCAGGGCCTGGGCGTCGTTGCTGCGGCGGTCGTCGTGGAGCATCTCCATGCAGGCGGCTAGGGTGGTCTGCAGGCCGCTGTGAAAGTCCCGAAAGGGGCCGAGCTGGCCGCGCATCAGGGACAGCGGAATGCTGAGGGAGGAGCGCTCGGGCTGGAACTCGCACCCGAGCCTCTGGTAGATGCGGTCCTGCAGCCTGACTATGTCGTCCAGCGCGCCCTGCCTGGCCTCCCCGTCCCAGCCGTGGAGAAAGCGGCTGGTGATGTGGTCGGCGAGCCACTGGCCAGCCTCGGTGATGGCCGCCAGGCTGGCCGACCGGTCGTCCATGGCTTGGTGCAGTCTCGTTGCCATTTCGGCATGGTCCTGCTCCGAAGGGGCGGAGACGATGCTGTTGAAAAACGCCAGGGCCGTGGAAGCGGCAGCAGTCGTGGCCTCGTACACTCTGCGCACAAAGTCTGTCTTGTTTTCTGTCACGGCGGCACGCGTAATCACCACCTGTGCTTCCTTGGACAGCAGCCGGCTGTTGAGCGGGTGCTGGTTGTTCTGGCTCTGGTCCAGGTATGCGAGCACTTGGATCAAGTGACGCCAGCGGCCTTGCCGGCCGAGAGCCAGCACCAAGGCGTCAAAGTGGCAGAGGTCAGCCGGGAAGCCGGCTGTCGACAGCTCCCACAGCACCTGCTTCATGTAGTCGAGGGCCTGCCGCGGCTGGCCGCTGCGAGCCGCAAAGAGTGCGCGCATCTGATACGCGACCTTGATGGCACGGATCCGGTCCGCGGCGATACCATGCAGGGAGGAGGAGCCCGAGCTGCCCGAGCTGCCCGAGGGCGCCATCTTCTCGAGCGCGCCGGCAAACGTCGTCCAGTTCTCCGCCGACAGGCGGCTGCTCTGCCCCCCGAGCCAGAGCCGGAACCGCGCGCGCACGATTCGCCACTGCAGGTCGAATTCCAGTTCGCTGCTGCTGCTGTTGCTGCTGCTGCTGCTGTCCGTGGTGGTGTGGCCCGCGGCGACCGAGAGCATCTTGGTTTCCAGCAGCGACTGTTTCCGCTCCGTCTCCTTGACGCCCGTGTCCAACAGCAGGCCCAGCACTTTTTGGTTCATGCTCAGCTGGGCCAGGGCCAGGGCCACCGCCCTCTTCCACTGCTTGTTCTGCTTGTATTCTGCGTTTTTCCGCGATGCGAGCTTTTTCAGCTCGGCGACCGGCTTCTTCTTTCCCCCTGTCTTGTCCTCGCGTGTGGCTTCCAGGGCAAAGGCAAAGGCCTCAAAGGCCGCACGTGGACGTGTGCTGTGGTACCAGATGTTGGTGTGGCGAGCGGCCACGTACTCTAGGATGGGCTTGCTGTACATGTTGGCGTCGACCCACGACCGCAGTGCGTTGCGTGTCTGTTTGCCGGGTTTGCCGGGTTTGCCGGGTTTGTCGAGTTTGTCCGGCTTGTCTCTGTCTGGCTTGTCCTTGTCCGGCTTGTACTTTTCCCACACATCCTCGCCCATCTTCAAATAGTAGCGTGCCAGTTCTTTGATAATGGCAATCGATTGGTTGTGCTGGGCGGCTGTTGTCCCGAAAATGCTGCGCAGCTGCTTGTCGTCGTGCGCAGCGGCCAGACCTTGCAAGTGAAGAAGAGGCCCCTTTGTTTCGAACAGCTTGCAGAGGTTGTCAAAGAGCAAGATCAGCACGGCATGGGCGTCCTTTTTTTTTCTCGCGGTAGCTCCCTGTTCCTCCCTCTAAGACCCGCATACGCCGCAAATCGGCTGGATCGATCTGGCGTAGCAGCGGTGCCCCAAGACTGGGCCGCCTGCAGCAGAATGCGCTCTCTCACGCGGTCGCCACCCTGGGGCGCTTGGCTAGACACAGACGCGGAGACGGTCGTGAGGACGGTCGTCATCTCGGCAAAGATGCGCAGAGGCACAAGAGGGGGAGGCAGGCGCAGGTTGTACTGGCTGCGGTTGCCGGTGGGGCTGCGGCTGCGGCTGCGGGGAGGCCGAATGTAGTCGCGCAGGTATTTGTCTTGAAAGGTGAGAACAACTTTGTTGTCTTGATTGTCTGTGCTATCAGACAGAGTGAGAATTCTGGGGCAGTCAGCTTTGCTCAACCTCTCGTCCACAGTTGGGTACGCACTGGGAAAGCCGCCCCATGACCTCATCCTCCAGGTTGAGGCTGGAGCAGACAATATCTTTCATATAGAACTGGGCAACGGACAACGGCGTTCCGTCTTCGACGTGCGCCAACCAGGTCAGGAGGAGGCAGATGTGCTCCTTTTCTTGTTTCTCGTGGTACAATTTGACACACGCGCCCAGCTGATCCTCGTAAATGGTCGTAAAGGAAGCGTCGATAGATTGCAACACCTGCCGTATCATGGTGTCACTCGCCGTTTTGCCGATGCTGCGGATGGCATGGTTCATGTATGCAAAGCCTTGAGCGTTTGCAGGGGACGAAGATGGTCACAAAAGTACAAGCAAAGAAGCCCCTACTTGGAGCCTGCTCGGAAATCGTGTCGCTGATGGTCTTTTGCAGGCTGGCGGTTTGGCTGGCGAGGTTCGGGTTCGAGGCGATGCGAGCGCACACGACACGAGCCTCGTCCTTGATCTGGGCTCCTTTGTCGGTGCCGAGCACAATGTCACAGATGCGGAGCCCCTGGAGCTTGTCGTCGGATCCGTTCCGTTCCTGGTCCGAGAAGACGACGAGGATCTGCGTTTGCTGTTGTGGGTCGAAGAGGCCACCTGCAAGATCATGTTCTGCTCGTCCTCGGGCAGGCGGTCGATGCCGTCGAGCAGGAGGATCAGCTTGCCCGGCCGGCGGTCGTCGGGAAAGCGGGTGGCGTCAAACTGGTCCAGAAAGAGCGTGCTCCACCGGTTGATGTGCCGGCCCAGCGACGCCCCATAGCGGGTCTGCAGCCGCTGGATCTCGGCCCGTATGTTGTCTCGGTAGCTCTCGCAGGCTCACTGGCGGCTGCTCGGGCCGGTGGCGGCGGCGGCAGCGGCCAGGATATGGACCGCGCAGCAGGCCAAGGCATTGTGCACAGACCGGAGGTCGTAGACAGCGTCGTCAAAGAAAAAGGCGGCGACGTGCACGTCATGGCCAAAGTCGGCGCCGTAGTCTTCGGTGCACTCCAGCAGATGCTCCCACAGCCGGTGCATGGCCATGGTCTTGCCCGTCGCGGCGGCACCAAGCACCCGGACGACCATGGCAGGAGGGTCCTGTGCGCCAGACGCGCCAGACGTGCCAGACGCAGACATATCCGCCGCCGGCGCCATCGACTGCCGGGCCCAGAGCATAATCTGCTGGCCCGCCGTCTCCTCAAACAGCCAGCCCAGGGTGCCAGGCACGTAGGCACGCTGCAGCTCCAGGACGCGGCGCTCGAGGGCGGCCATGCGCGGTGCCAGCGAGTACGTGAGGGTGTACTGGCTCTGGATGGCGCGCGCCCCCAGCTCGGCCGTGGCGTCGCTGCCCACGCCACCGCCACCGTCGCCGACGCTTCTGACCAGGCGCTCCAGTCGCAGGGCTTTTGCATTGTGCACGCTGGCCAGGCCGACCACGGAGGACTGGATCGTCCGCATCATGCCGGCAGCGTCCGTGTTTTGTCGTGAATGGCGTAGCTCACCCGGAGCGTCTCCATGTTGGTGGCTGCGTCGAGGCGGCCGATGCTGGCAAAGACCTCGTTGTACACTGCGGTCAGCTGGCTGTCCTTGCTGTTCATGAGGACGTGGACAAAGATGCGGTTTAGGAAGCGCGGGTCCCGGGCCTTTTTCTGCAGACAGTAGCTGTAGTTGAGAATCGCCGCAAACACGTCGCCGATGAGATCGGCGTAGACGTTGTTGTAGGGCAGCTTCTTGTCGAGGATGCTGAGCCGCCGGAAAAACTCGAGAAAGCTGCCAAACACGGACCGCAGCGCGTCGACCATCTTGTCGGCGCGCGAAAAGGCGCTGAGCACATGGGCCAAGACGCTGGCCACGGTGGGCGCGTACGGACAGATGGCCTGCGACAGGTTGCCGGCCACGGACACCACACTGGCGAGCATTTCGAGGGCGGCGACGAGGTGCTCAATCACGGCACCCTTGCGTCGCGACGGCCGTGACTGGTCAAACAGCTTTTGCTGCTCAACAATGAAGTGGGCCAGGCTCTGGCTCGTCTTGGCCTTGCCTTCCTGGTCCAGCAGAAAGTGCCGCATGTGCCGCACTTCGCCTTCGCTCGGCTTGGCCCCTTTGCGCGCCTGTTGAAGCGTGCGACAGCCTCGAGCCACTTTGGCGCCAGCGCGCCGTCATTTTCACCATTGTTGCGCGATGCGGTAGCCATGGCATGAGACGTTTTGACAATGGAAGCACAGGTCAAAAATGGTCAAAAATGGGGACGCGACGAAATAAAACGAGGGTGACATTCACCCGTCTTTTTCCGCCTTGATCAGACCTCGGTCTATTAATAGCTATCCGGCGGTTCTCCAACGCTTCGACTTGTGAGGGATTTTGGGGGTTAAAAAGAGGCTTTTGTCAGACACAGATCCATCAACACGTTGCTCAACATCATCTCTCGATCTATTCTTTTTGCCCTTGCATGGTTATAAAGTCTAGTGCTAAATGTTGTTGTAGTTGTTCCTGCCATGCAAGTTTCTCGCCTTTTTTTGACTAGAATATCGACCCCACCACCGCCTTGACGGCCACGCCGCCGCGGGGTAATAGCCGTCCCGCCCACCCCCGCTCTACCCACTGTACTTTCAGCAACACGGAATACTGTCAGATGATATTCGGGTAACCAGTTGATTTTGTCTGTTCGGTGTGTACCTCTGCAGATTGCTAGAGGTCCTTTTTACCCCTGATTTTGTGCAGGTTTTTCTAGGTTTTTCCGGATGCCACACAACCGTCACAGGTACCTAGTCGACGGCACAAATCTACCTCGATCAGGACCTACTTTTCATCCTTCTTCTAACACACCCCCTTAGACCAGCAGCCAGCTGCTAGTCTAAACATTTAGTCCGTTAATGTCATAAACAAGGTTTATCTAATTGACCATTGTACCTGCAGGACACTCACTTGCGGCTGTACAGGGTCTCTGGTGTCTTCGAGTGACCTACTACGATTGCAATCTGTTACTTTAGACCGCGGTGAACCGACACTGACGGTAGTTCGACGTCGGCTGCGTTCTTGCAATTCCCTGTGCCGCGGGTCGATTGATACGTATATTATTTTTGATTGACCCTGTCGAAGCCGCCACGCAAGTTCAGCTTGGTGTAGCATTGGCAAGGAGTGTTGTTGCACTCACACACAAGGTGCCACCTGAAACTCGCTTAATCAACAAAAATGGCGTCGGAGGGTGAGCAAGAGCTACGATGGCGGAAGCAAACAGAAATGACGGCTAGGCGACTAGCAGATCGGCAGCTGTGCAGGCACTCCCTCGCGCGACGGGACACAAGCGTGGGGACGAGCTGAAGAGTCGGCAGGACAAGGCCGGAGAGGAAGCCGTAGCACAGGCTGAAGATGATGCACGTGAGGCCGCTACGGGGCGGGCACCACAGAGCAAATACCAATAGCGCTGCAGCGAAGACACCCCCAATGAGGGCATGTAATGCTGGTCCAAGACCATGCTCTCTCGCTCACACACCGACTCGAGATAAGCAGTAGCTGAAAGGCACATTTGACGAGGGGGCCAATAAGATCAGTGCTTTGTACGAGTCAGACGAAAGACACGGCACAGATGCTGTCGGTATGAATGCATCGCATCGCTAGAATATGATTATGTAAGCAGTGCGCGCACAGGAGGGATGGGAGGCATCGGGCTGTATGGTCCCGACCAGACCCACTGGAAGATAGGGGTAGTGTCACAGAGTCCATAGATGTAGTCTCGCGCACCAAATTTTGGTGCGTCGGACTACGAGAAAAGACAGACCACTTCACCACAGATCAATTGTATAGCTTCCTGCAGACAGGAGGACGTACAGGATCACGGTGAACACCAATGTGCATTGCTTGAACCATCGCATTTGTACAGGTGAATCCACAGATGCCATGTTTTCCGCATCTACAGGGTGCTTTCCCATTATCTCTGGTCCCTGGCCGAGGAGCCCGGTTTGTCGAATGGTCTGGCATACCCACTTCCCTCGATTTTTCTTCGCTCTTGTTTCGGTCGCTAGCCCGTCTCACCCTCCTAGATCGTTTGGCAGATCACACCAAGTCGTCCAGAGGGGCGTGGCCCGCCTGAATGGCACCCAAGGTCGAGTTTTGACAGCGCTGTTGCAACGGCGCACGCACTGGTCATAGTTCGTAGTTTGTAAATTGGGGCCCTGGCAACCGCTGGCTCGGGACACTAAACAGAGCCCACCGTGCACACGTGCTCAGGCAGTGCCAGACGAGCTTTAGCTCCCGGAATTTCCACGTAAGCCCCAGCAGAGCTTTGTCCAAGTGCACTCACTCTATCTCCTTGAGGGCCAAAATATGACTTTTTTTAATGGGTCTTTTATGGGGACGTGAGGACTTTTGTTTACATCGGTGACAGGGGTACGCGTAGGTACCACGACACACCACCTAGTTATTTTGTATGGGGGCGCGTCGGCCGTAAGACATCGCCACTTTTCATGTAAATCAAGCGACGATGCCGCCAAAAAGGAAGCCAAAAAGCCAGCAAATCGAGGCCGGTGACGACGTGGGACCGCAAACGCCAGCCAAAAAAGCATGCACATCTACCGTTGAATCGTCTCCTTTAAAGCCATTGCCAAGCGAGTATATACGACGAATTATTCATCCAGAGACGCCTTTCAAGACCATGAATTTAAAGCAATTCGACCGCCAAATATCCTCCGAATTACCGGTAGATCCCTTCGGTATTTTCTCTCTCTTTTGCCCTCCCTCCCTCGTTACCAAATGGGCTATATTTATGAACGCGAGGCGGCCTGGTCAGTGGCAGCCAACATACCTTGAAGAGCTCTATGTTTTCTTCGGCATCTTGATTTATATGTCATACAACTCCTTGTCGTCAATTGACGACTATTGGAACATCTCTACCGCGGCCGCTATCCATCCTATTACTAGATTTATGGCACGCTCGAGATTTCATGGCCTTTACCGACGTTTTTGCACCTGGGACACATTGGATAAATCAAAAAACACGGTGTTCGAGAAGATAAAAAGCTGGAGCGATCATTTACAGTATACATCGACTGTTTATTGGCGACCTTCTAGTAACGTCAGCGTCGACGAGGCTATGGTACGCTTTACAGGCCGAAGTAAAGACACCGTTCATTTACCTAGCAAGCCAATCCCGGTGGGCTACAAGATCTGGGTCGTCGCTGATTCGGGCTACTTCTTGAAGTGGTCTTTTCATTCAAAAGGAAAAGGACCTGTTGAATACCAAAGCCACGATGGCTTCGCGCCCACGCAAGGCATCGTTATTGACCTTTTGAATCGACTGCCACGGCCTCCTTCTCATGACCATAGATACCACTGCTTTATGGATAATTTATTTGCGTCACCACAGCTTTTCAACGAATTAAGAAGACGAGGCATCTCGGCCACCGGCACGGCTCGATTAAATCGAATTGACAGTAAGCAAATGGCCTCACTTCGTACAGAGGATTCACGAAAAGACTTCGTGCCTTGGGGCACAGTCTATGCTAAAAAGCATAAAGAAGCAGAAGTGATGCAATTTGGCTTCAAGGACAACGCGTTCGTGTTACTTTTGAGTACTTATTTTCATGGCTGGGAGGATGCGGTTGAAAGGCTTCGCCGTCAGCCAAATAAAACGTCAACAAGCTCACGTACCGCACGCGTGCCTTTTGGAGGCGAATCGACAAAAAACCTCATGATACCACGTATTATAGACTCATATAATCACCATATGAATGGCGTGGATATCGGTGATCAATTGCGGGCTGGATTTCAATCAAAAAGACGCATTAGAAGAGGCAGGCAACAAGCGCTTCTATTCTTTTTTCTTTTCGAACTTTCGGTAAGAATGCATACCTCCTTTACCGGTACAACGGCCAAAAACAGCATACAAACCACGGCGAATTTAGAAAACACCTTTTCCTCGAAATAATCAGCCAATTCGGTCAAAAGGTCGTCCTCCAGAAACAAGCAAGCAAGACAGGCGTGGCCAGTCTCTACACGCGGGATCACGAAAAACACACGGCAATTAAGCTTCAAAAGCGACAATTCTGTGCCTATTGCTCGTCGAAAAAACGCAACGTGTTAATTTTCGAGCCTCAATTAACCAAGGCCTTGCCGCAGAAGGCTCGAATTAATTCGGGTTGCCAGCAGTGCGGCGTGGCGTTGTGTCAAAATCAAAAGAGAGACTGCTGGGCTAAATGGCATCGCCAGGTGGATGTGGGCGCTGGAAAGGGGGTTGAACAGGTGTGACTTATTTTTAGGTGGCGGGGTAATGTATTTCCATGTACCTGCGGGTCAAGTGCAGGGGTTTTGACCAATTATATCGTGCGACTGAAAAAAGTCATATTTTGGCCCTTAAGGAGATAACTCTGGGCAGTTCGTTGCCGCCGTTGTGCCCCCCCGGACCGGCAGAAAGACGAGCAGCCAAGGAGGCGGGCAGACGCCCGTTGGCCAGGGCGATATCGTACGATTCCAAGGAGCGCCAGTGGTCTGAACAGGATTATTAATACAGGGGCTACTGCCGATGCTGGTATTAGCGCGGCGTCGACATTAGCCTCCCAGTGGCGCGGACACCACTAGCCAACTAGTACCGACATGGATATGGACGACTCTGGCATTCGCAATCAAGCGCAGACACGGAATCAACATTTCACACGCCCACAAAGAAACTTGGGTAGAACAGCGGGTGCGGCTTGACCAAAACAACTGGATTGTGCCCCGTTGTGTTCATTTGTGTTTACTGAGACGGACCTGCCGTCACACTGTGCCAACGGGGCTAGGGCTTCGACTAACCAATGGTGATTGGTCAGGCTGACGACCCACTTGCACTACGCCTAATCGGAGCGATATTATTGAGAGATTCCGAGCTGCCTCTGTGCATTGCGTTCGGTCCTCTCGCCTATCCATTCGTCTGTATCACAGAAGATTACAGTAATATGAGATGACGTGGTTGATAAGCGAGCGACGCAGATAAGCGAGCGACGCACTTTCAAATGAAATAAAAAATCTTACCTTTAACACAACATTTTTTCACAACAACACATGGAGTCTTCGTCTGCTGAAAGTAGGCTTATTATAGCTATCGAGGCAATTCAAAAAGACCAAAAAATATCTGTACGGGCTGCCGCAAAAGTTTATAATATACCAGAAGCAACTCTTCGACACAGAATGAACGGCCGACGCGCTCGACAAGACACCCGCGCCAATTCTTCGAAATTAAAAGAGCTAGAAGAGAAGGCTCTTCTCCAATACATTCTCGACTTAGATGCGCGAGGATTTCCGCCCAGGTTGGCGGACGTGGAAGATATGGCCAATGTTTTGCTCGCAGAGCGCGACGCGAGACGCGTCGGAAAGCGCTGGGCATCCAACTTTGTTAAGCGACAACCAGACCTCCAGACGCGTTTTAATCGTCCCTACGGCTACCAGAGAGCCCTCTGCGAAGATTCTGAAAAAATCAGAGCGTGGTTCGCGCTGGTGCAGAATCTACGCGCCAAGTACGGCATCGCCGACGCAGACCTGTACAACTTTGACGAGACTGGCTTTGCAATCGGCATTATCACCCCATCTATGGTCGTAACGTGCGCCGAACGACATGGAAAAGCAAAGACAGTTCAGCCAGGCAATCGAGAATGGGCCACAGTGATTCAGGGAGTCAATGCAGACGGCTGGTGTGTCCCGCCGTTTATTGTGGTAAAAGGGGCCTACCACCTTGCCAACTGGTACACAGAGTGCAACCTTCCGCCCGACTGGGTGATCAAACCGACTAGCAATGGATGGACCGACAACGAGACAGGCTTGGAATGGATTCGGCATTTCCATCAACACACAATTCATCGCAGCGTTGGCAAATATCGAATGTTAGTGATTGACGGCCACGAGAGCCATATGTCGGCCGATTTCAACCGCTTCTGCAAAGAGAAGGACATTATCACCGTCTCTATGCCTCCGCACTCATCACACCTACTACAACCACTTGACGTTGGATGTTTTTCTCCATTAAAGCAGGCGTACGGTCGTCAAATCGAAAAGTTGATGAAGTCTTGCATTAACCACGTGACCAAGACGGAATTCTTCGTTGCGTTCCAGGCCGCCTTCTATGCCGTTTTCACAGAGGAAAATGTGAAGGTTGGATTCCGAGGAGCTGGCTTAGTACCTCATAGTCCAGAAACAGTCTTGTCAAAGCTAGATGTGAAGTTGCGGACGCCAACGCCTCCTGGCTCTCGCCTAACAAGCGCCAACCCTTGGGTCTCTCAAACACCACACAACCCGACAGAAGCAGTCTCGCACTCGGAATCCATCAAATATCGCATTTTCAGTCACCAGGGCAGCTCTCTAACACCAATTTTAAATGCTGTTGACCAAATTGCAAAGGGTGCGCAAGCAATAATGCAATCATATGCATTGTTGGCGACCGAGGCTCGGGCACTTCAACGAGCAAATACGGCACTTAGCAAACGCCGGAGAGCAAAAAAAACACGTGTACGGCTTGGAGGATCTCTTACAGTACAGGAAGGGCATGATTTTCTGGATGAGAAGGACGTGCAGGAGCAAATACAGCAGGAAACGCGGACGAGTAGTGGTCGGCAGAGGAGGGCTGAGCCGGGCGGACGGCGCTGTGGTACTTGCGGCGAGAGAGGACACAATGCGCGCACTTGTCAGAAGGAAGTAGAAATGTCTGATGTGCACAGTTTAGAGTAATTTGAATTGATTTCACTTGTTGTGGTTGTGTAATTGAGCTTTTTGTTATGGGGGATGTGGGAAGTGCGTCGCTCGCTTATCTGCGTCGCTCGCTTATCAACCACGTTACCTGCTGCTTACAGACTTGTCGCCTTTCGAGTTTACTATGTCATCCACCACGACCTCATAGACTATAATTCCTCTTCAATTTATGGCTTGGGAAGATACATTTCCCTCTAAATGGCAATATGAACGAAAGGTGAAGATCTCAATAGCCTCTATGAAACTCCATCCTACCTTCACACCCGGGTTAAAACAGGTTTTTACCTAGACAAGCATAATCCAAAAGAATGCCCTTGATTGAACAGTGAACCTATGCTGCCGTTCTAGCATAGATATAGCCTAAAGTCGACCAATTATGATTGCAGATCTGTGCTGCGTCTTAGCAACTGATCATTTGAAGCGGCCTTGTAAGTCTCAGGTCCTCACTGGAATTGATGCATGGTAATATCCAGCATACGGCATTAGCTTAGTGGATACTGTTACATAGGGGTTGCAAGGAAGTGTCAAGTCGTTCGGAGGAATAGCACCAAAACTTGCGGTTGTACCGCATTGCGTGGGACAAAGGACAATATGTCGGTTGTGACACGGCAAAAAGTAAAGCGGCATGACGATGTAGATGGTAGGGTTCTGCTTATATGACAAAAGTATAACTAACTAGCTAACTACCCCATTTATTGTACTGTCCTGATTTTTACCTTATTTCAACCTATTATTTCATTCCTACGATGGCATTTATGATCTTATTCTTCTTGACGACGCTGGTCTTTATCACCCAACGACTGTATCGTTGGCGGACGATGAGGAAGGCTGTTGACAATGTACAACATGTACGCGATATCATCACCTTCAAATATGCCACAGATGGCTCCATTGGACAGCGTCTGGCGCTTCGTGCTCAACCGAACCAGCGCATCGTTCGGGCTTTTGGCATCACGAACTCGCTTACGACATCCGACCCGGCCATCCATAAAGCTTTCCTAATTTACACGTCTAGGCTTTTGCATGCCGTAACGCCACGCAAATGGCAGTTGCTCTATGACCATGCCAAGGTATTCATTCAGAATCGAATCACCACATCGTTTGCCAAAGAGGGCTTCTTCTGTCTGGCTTCACATGTTAGATGTCTCTGCTTTCGTGTTATCTTTGAAGCTCTTTTTGGTATTTATCCTGAGCTTATCTCGGGAAACGATGATGACATTACCACCGTGACGGACGAAATCAACACGCGGTGGATTTGGTCGAAATCTGGCGCCGACATACCGCAGGCCGACTCACTAAACAGCGCACTTTCGCGGCTGCTCTATCTGGGGGCACCGCCACATTTGAGCCCCCAGGACGCCCTAGCTGTCATCCTTCCAGCTTATGAAACACTCTGGAGAGTGGTACTGTTGACCTTTGTTACCGCTAGCCACCGCACCGAACCACCGTTCCCACTCGATAAGTTGGACGTCCCAGGCTGTCTGGGCACAAACAACAAGGCAGAGAAACGCGCTCTGCAGGTGGCCAAGGCAAGGACGGAATTTCTTCCTCTGTTGTTTCATCTGCTAAGCCTTCTTCTAGGAGGGTCTCCGACTCTTTCCCTCGTCGAAACGCATTTACCGACAGGCACTTGGCCCCGATGACTGCCCGCCCCTGGCAGCCAACATAGAAAAGTGCCACCGCGACCCCACCATCTGGGGACCCGACGCACCCACATTCCGCCCTGACCGCTTCAACCACCTTGACAAATTGCAAGAGGAGGCATACTTTCCCTTTAGCCTGCGCCCCCACGTCTGTCCGGCCGCTAAGAACGACTTCGGCTTGCGGCTAGTGACACTGGTGGTGGTTGTGCTGGGCGAGCATCTTGGGGCTGACGTGGGCCGGATCGCGTTCGACAACCATACTTTGGATGCAGATTCGACGGCGGAGCTGTCGACGGGGCGAGACAGCATGGAGAAGTGGGCCCTGGTGCTAAGACCGTGTCCGGTGAAGTCGGGTTGAGTAACAGCCGAACTAGGAAAGGGCCGGGTGAGATGAATAGGGGATGAACCTATAATATGAGTGGGCAACCGTGAAGAATCGGATCAGGCAACCCCTGTCTCTTTTCAGGGTGTGAAAACAGTTGTGCCGTTGGTTTTCTTTTAGCAACGGTATAGTTAGTTAGCTTTACCTGATTTACGTGGTAACTAGTCGGAGGAAAGGAGAGCAAAAGTTACTGTAGCGTGTTTGATTGGTTGTCTGGGCCTGTTGCCTGCGGCATTGTCACGTACAGAACCTGACGCAAACCAAACCAATGTATAGGTAGGCCCTTCTCATACAGCATGGCGCCAGCCCTGGGCTTCGTCATACTCCCACGTGCTCTCATCATCCCGTACGCAGAACCCATTAGCGGGGGGGTTGCGCTGCTCCCAGTCCGGTGGCCCATGCCACAAATATTGTACGGTTCCCTGTCCACGACGGGACCTCCGGCTAGACTCGTGTCGGCCGCCGCGACCACCGCGCCGGCCATGGTCGCGGATGCCGCGTGATCGCATGGCGGCGCGCTGTACTAAGCCGGAAGCACGAGTACCACCGCGACTGTTCGCAGTACCACGTCCACGTACGGCTGCACCGTGCACCAGTTCGCTGCGTCGCCCACGAGCCTCGCCACGACCTCGTTTTCCTCGCTTTGGCTTGTGCATCGAAATCCACTTCCGCTCGTTCCCTTCAGATACCAATACCGAGACCTCCAACTCTTTCTGCTTTTTCTGTCTCTTTCTGACACCTACTAGACATGGTACCTTCCACCTCGCAAACCATCACTAGGTGTGATGGCTGAGGTGCCGTTGTGGCGTGTGCGAGATTGTCTAGAGTGTCATACATCCTAAGAGATAGTTAACTAGAGAATAAGCGTCATGACAATGCTACGTCAGATGACATTCGGGTAACCAGTTGATTGTTGTCTATGTCTGTGTACCTAGGACCTACTTTTTATCGTCCTTTGACAAATATCATGGACGATATCGAGGACCCAAGATCCCGGCACGTGACTTACTTAGCTGACAAACCCTGCACAGCCACGGGCTGCTTCGCGAGGCGTTCTACTCGTCCCCACAGGTTCCCTCCTGGGCTGTCGGGCTGCTGCCTCGATTGGGCGCTGTGCAGCCGCTATTTAACGCCGAGTCCCCGATGCGGCAGGATCGTCGCCAAGACGGCCTTTTCCCACGACCATGGCTGACCTTCCGCCGCCCTACTCGCCCGCCCCCGTTGTTTTGATTGTCTCCGAGGCCGGTTCGGCGCGGCCGGCCTCGCCGCCGCCGAGCTATGAGGCCGTCTTACGGCGTGACCGCGCCGTCTCCGTGGGTGCGACATCCCGCGCACCAGCGTCCCAGAGCCTCCTGCTCGACACGGAGATCCACCTACGCCGTCTCTCGGCCTCGTCGGCGCGGTCATCCGGCTCGCTGGCCCCGCTCTCAGCGTCTCGCTCGGCGCCGGCCGCCGCCACGGCCACAGCTGGCGAGAGCGACGCCGCCATTCTCGCTCGCGTCTTTTCCGGCGACCACCGCGCCCTGCGCCGCTGGGCCGGCCCGCACAGCAGTCTCGGCATCGCCCTGCACGAGACGGCGCTCGCCGGCCGCGCCGCCAATGTGCGCGCCCTCTTGCAGGCCGGCTCGCCTATTGCCTTTGTCGACAGCCGGGCGCCGCCGGGTCGGATGCCCCAGGGGTGTGCGCTGCATGCGGCCCTGCGCGGCGGCGCGCCCGAGCTGGCGGCCGAGATTGCCGACGCTTTTTGGGAGCGCGCCGTGGTGGCGGCCCAGGAGGCACACGCCGCCGACCCCTACGAGACGGCCACGGCCCAGATGCACCGCCTCCTGGACGCGCGCGACGGCCGCGGGTGCACGCCCCTGCACCTGGCCGCGGACGCGGGCGCGACCGAGGCCGTGCAGGCGCTGCTGTTCCGGGGCGCCGCAGTCGAGGCACGGGACACGTTTGGGCGGACGGCGCTGCACATGGCCGCGCGGTATGGCCACACGGACACGGCGGCGCTGCTGCTGTTGCACGGCGCGGACGGTGCGCGTCTGCTCGCTTCTGCGCTGTGGACGCCGACCGCACCGGCCGCGCAACTAGCCGAGCTGGGCAGCCAGCGCCGCATCGAGGAGGTCTTGCGGCCGCTGGTGGCGGCTAGTAAACAACAAGGACTATCCTTCCAATCGACCGAGGCCGAGCCCGCGTGGGACGGTATGGCGGGCTTCAATATGCCGGGGATGGAGAGTTCGGGCCTTCCCGGGTCCACGGCGGCGGCCAGTACATCAACCACGACCTTGGCGACGCCTCGGACCATGGCGCAACGGTCTATCCCGCGCGACACCCAGTCAATGCTGCACAGCCCACAGTACCAGGCCTGGCGACGGGACTGCGACGTGCTGCTGGCCGAGCACCGCGCGCAGAAAGAGCGTAACCGGTTGGCGGATGTGCCCAGCGGGATGCGGATGTGAGAGGGAGAATGCGTGTGCATAGGGCCGCAAGACCCATTTTTGATTTCCCTTTTTCTACTTGTACATAGAATGAGACAATAACGACTGAACGATGAAACAATACAACGGTCTGGACAAACGCCACCATGCAAATTCCTTTGAGACAATGCGGTTGCAAACAAAAACAGTCTATTTTAAAATCATTCTACATCCGGTGGTATCAGACTTGCGTAAATCCATTTCCATACTCATTCGCTTGCCTGAGCGGCCCGGCCATGCTCTGAACGCCCCGAAAGAAACCAGTATTGCTGGCGATCCGTAAAAAAAAGTCTGGGTCTGGTCTAATGGCAACCTGGCATTGGTGTTGGTAGGCGGTGGTTCCCTACTCGTCCTGGCAGTCGGCCTGCACACGGGTGACAATCTCGACGACCCGCGGAAACAGCTTCTCGTTGTCGGTGAGGCCGCACACCTTGCGCACCACATCGTCAGGCGTTTCGCTGGCCATAATGCGGGCCAGCTCAAACGACTCGTCATCGCCCTCGACATTCTGGAAGCGGAACGCCATCTCGGCCGCCTCCAGCAGCGACGAGCAGCCGTGGCCGGCCTCGGCTAGCTGGGCCGCTGGGCCGATAAAGCGCTCTTTGCGCGACAGCTTGCGCAGCGGCGCGCGGCCGACCCGCTCGACCACGTCCTCGAGATGCGGGTTGCTGATGCGCGTGACAATCTTGCGCACGTACGCCTCCTGCGCCTCGGCGGAAATGCCATGCTTTAGCGTGATCAGGCAGGCCGTCTCGCGGAGTGCTGCCTGCACCTGTCGCTGAATGCGCCGGTCCTGCAGCGCGTCGTGCACCGTGCGCCGCTTGCGGTGGTAGCCGTGGTACGCTGCCGTCGCGTGGCCCGTGTTGACCGTGTACAGCTTGCGCTCAATGTACGGCTCAAGGTGGTCAACCCACTGGACACCCTCAATGGGCGGCGGGCCCATGTCGGCAAATGGCGTCCGGTCCACCACCCACTCGTAAAACTGCTCGAGCTTGACGTTGAGGCCAGCGTCGGGGTCCTGCGCCGGCACGATGCGGTCAATTGCCGAGTTGGCGTACCGCGCGCGCTTGTCGTGGTCTTCAAGCCGGTCGGCCGGCGTCAGCTCGCGGATGAAGCTAGCCAGCGTGTCGGTCGCACCAATGGCGTTCTCGCACGCAATCACGGCCATCGGCGGCAGGTCGGCGGGGCGCTGGTCGATGCCCTTGGCGATGATGGGTGCCAGAAAGCGTAGCACATTTGGGCCGACGGAGCATGTCACAAGGTCGGCCGTGGCGATCTCATCCACCACGTCGGCCTCGTGCGTCCGCGAGTTGATGGCCCGGTAATTGGTGATCGTCTTTTCACACGTGCCCTCGCCGCCGACTTCTATGACCCGGTACGACTTGTTGTTGTTCAGCCGGTCCACGGCCGCGTCAGTGACCTCAGCGAAGACGACCTCGTAGCCCGAGTTGTGCAGGAAGCAGGCTACGAAGCCACGACCAATGTTTCCGGCACCAAAGTGCACGGCCTTGCGGGGAAAGGAGACGGGCGAGGAGGCCGAGGAGGATGAGTTGGACGAAGTCATGATGAAGGAGTGTTAACGTGTAAAGCGTGAAGCGTGAAGCGTGTCTGGCACACTCAAGCAAAAAGGATCGTATTGGTCAAGTGGTAAAGCGACAATGGTCGAAGGATCGAGTTGCAGAAGCAGTGCAAGAGTTATGTGTGTGGTGTATATACTGGTGGGAGTGATTTGGTAATGATCGTGGAAGAGCGAAGCGTTCTTTATATAATCGCCCCAGAGGCAAAAAGTGGGCTAAACAGGATGAACGGAGGAAGCAGCAACCCGGCACAGGCACAACGTATCGTGCACGGCATTGGGAGTATCGTCATACAAAGACGCCGGCGTAACAAGAACAGGCAAGTCGCTCCGCTAGTGTAGACGGTGTGGCGCACGGCGTGGGGCATATTGAGTCAATGGCAAACCACGGCCCAGAGTGGTCCGAACAGAGGCGCAGACAGTGCGCAAGTACGTTGCCCCTTGGCCCCTTTGCGGTGTCGCCACACCGTGGCTATTAGTGCTGTTAGTGGCCTGCGCGCAGCACATTGTGGCGCTAAGAGCCTGGAAGGCCTGTCTGCGTCTCACTATTCGCTAGCGCCTCAACATACGAGGGCTGTATGGGTGGGCGTGGCCCTGGAGCGGCGCAGCTAAGGCATGCAAGCGCGACTCGTACTTGCTAAACTCGACCCCCAAATGCCCCAATGCACCGCCTTCCATTCGCTGTGGAGCACTCCACTCCTCTAAAGACGCTGCCGGCCGTCTTGATTGGCTCCGCCACCTCCGACCTGCCTGGCAGCGTCCCTATCTCTAGGCTGTCGTTGCGTCATAGCTGCAGGTGCTACTTGCCAGTTACCAAGGTGCGTGGGCTACGCCCACTGGTCCGGTTGCTGAGTGGAGGGGATAAGTAAGCGCACGTCTGGGACCATGTATCTGGCAAGTACCGGTTGTTGTCGACAGAAGCGCCGCAAGGTGTTTTTTACTGTCTCGGTGCACGTCCTCACTGTACTGTCGCCGTACTACTGTGGTACCACTGCAAGCGACAGGTCGCGGATGCCAAGAGTCGCCGCTATTGGGCAGCGTCGCTAAGGCCCCCTCAGGGGCGAACAGGCCGAAAAACAGGGCAAGCGTGCATCCCACGACGCCCACGCCGCCCACCACGGGCTTACGGACAGCGAGACACAAACGAGCGCAGAACAAAGCATCTTACAAATGACGACTGCCGCCGAAATGCACGCTGCAATTGCCGCACCGCCCTCCTGCACCCCCCAAAAATTGGCGGCGGGCAACGCCAGACATGCGATGCCTTTCAACCGAAGCCATGGAACGCTTCTCCTTTGTGCCGTGTGCTCTCGTGTGTTTGTTATCCCTGCTGTTTTCAAGTTTCCTGGTCCTTGTGTCCTTCCTGGCTGTTTCTGCTTTCCTGTCTCCTGGTCTCCCTGTCTGTTTCCTCGTGTTTCTCACGAGTGTCCTGCCACCCCTCTCATTTCCCTCCTCCCTCCCCCCCTCTGCTGGATTCGCCTCCGCTCGCCTTGACTCACACCTGGCCTGTTTCTGCCCATAGCGGAAATGAACGCACCCAAGATGTGAGGATGTATCCCGCGCAGCCAATATTTCTTCCCAACACGACCAGATAAAGCACATGTCAGCGCACACAGTTGCCTACGGTTGACTGTACAACCAGACACCAAACAACCGCGTATCCACGATGCACGTCGCCCAGCGGCGTCTTGTACGTGACTCGTACTCGTTCTCTACTGCAAACTGCTCAAAGATGCGCGCTGGATCCACCAGACATCCGTTCTGATAGGTGGACTGACCCTGCCATGCACACTTCGGGCATGCGTTGTTGTATGCGGCTGCACGTCGGGGATCGTCTGCATATGCAGCATCGTGTGCAGCCAGACAGCCGTTACTCCTCATATCAAGGCACTTTAGTCCAGTGGGGCCGACATCGCCCGTACGATCCCTTGGAAGCAGGGAAACATTGGAGGAATGACGCTCGTATGTTTGGCCGTCTTTTTAGCACAGACGAAGCCTCTGCTGTGCCGCACGTCGGCAGCTGTCGTGCCACGCGTGACCTGAAACGGTCTTGTACAAAAAGGGATCACTACGAGAACGACAGACAAAGCAGAAACACAGAAAAAGCGCCTCAATCCTCATCTGCCGTGTCGGCCCCGACTCCCCGCCAAAGGCTGCTTACTTCTTACACCGCCTACTGCCGAATGTACCGTCGTTTTACCGATACGACGGCGTCGAGCCAACCAGAACGAGTCGAGCTGAAGCAGAGATAGCTCGGTGTGGATTTACAGCCAAGGCATCGTAGGTTAGGCCTGACCGCTAGGGGGCTCGTATCTGACCGTGCAGGACTCTTTAGTCGGGCCTCCTCTATTACGTCTTAATGACGATAACAAGACACTTTTTCCACCGGCTATCTATTCATCTGATGTTGCAATCTTCCGTATCTCTCCAGTCTGCAGCTGGTCGGCGTCACCCCGCGAGAGGCAGCTTGCAATATACACTGTACAGCACAGCACACCAATGCATCTTGCTGCACGCCCGGCACAGCCAGCCACCCGGCACAGCCAGCCACCCGGCACAGCCAGCCACACGCGGCACGGCCGCGGCACGGCCGCGGCACTCTGTTCCCCGTCCACACTCAGCCAGCAGCCCGGCCAGTGCCCCACTCTGGATCTCAGCACCCGTGAAAAGATCCGATCCGGCCTCGTGAAATTCGACGGCACAACCTGGATAGGAGGCGTCGCAGAGGGAAGAGCGCAGCGAGGCGGTATTGGCGAGCGAAGAATTTCCCGATAGCTCGATTTTTCCGCGTCAGTACGATGATCACGTAAGCCGCCCGAAACAGGCTAGCGCATCTCTTGCATCTTGCTCGGACGATTAGCTTGTCCGAGAAACGCTTTTTGTCTGTCCAACAGCTTGTTTGTTCAGTGTAGGATCCCACCCCTTTTCTCCATCACGCCCGACCTCTAGCACCGCCTGCACTCTGCCCCTGCCCCGACCCGTCTACAGCGCATTGGATCCGATTGAGCCGGCCCCGCAGCTGTTGCACACCGACAAGACCCCCGCCAACCCGCTCCAGCCCCAGCGACTTGACCGCTCCATGGCCTCCCATGCTGCCCCGGCCGACGAGGCTGCGGCGGACAGCCTGACTCAGACGACGTCGCGCGCGACCTCGCACCACTCTGCCCACCACCACCACAAACGGCACTACGAGGCTGAGAGCGGCGCGGCCGCCATCGAATATGGCTACCCCCATGGCCACCTGGGCTTCTTGACGGAGGAGGAGCAGACGGCCTTTGAGGCGTTCAAGGCCTTTTTGCTGGAAAAGGGCGCATACACGGCGGGGCCGCCGCCCTCGCACGACGATGCCACCTTGCTCCGCTTCCTCCGCGCGCGGCGCTGGGTCGTCGAGGACGCGTACAAGCAGTTCAAAGACACAGAGGACTGGCGCGCGGCGAACCACCTCATCGTGCTCTACGACACGATCGACCTGGATGCGTACGAGCAGAGCCGCCGGCTGGTGCGTATTGCGTTATCTTACTGCCCTCCCTGTTCTCTCCCACTGACCGACAGTACCCCCAATGGACCGGCCGGCGAGACAAGCGCGGCATTCCCCTGTACCTCTTTGAGATCCGCCACCTCGACTCCAAGACGATTGCCAACTACGAGAAGATGACCAACAACACGTACAGCAAGGCCCAGTCCGACGGCCACACGTCGCCGCGGCTGCTGCGCCTCTTTGCTCTGTACGAGAACCTGACGCGCTTCGCCCAGCCGCTGTGCACACAGATGCCCGACCGCGACTATGCGCAGACGACGCCCATTACGCTGAGCACAAACATTGTCGATGTCTCGGGCGTCAGCCTGCGCCAATTCTGGAACCTCAAGGGACACATGCAGGCCGCCAGCACGCTAGCCACAGCCAACTACCCGGAGACGCTAGACCGTATTTTTGTACGTTTTGAGGAGCGACGGCTGACTCCCTGGGCGATCACAACTGCTGACACTCTAGATCATTGGCGCCCCCATGTTCTTCTCGACCGTCTGGGGCTGGATCAAGCGCTGGTTCGACCCAGTCACGGTGTCCAAGATTTTTATCCTGGGCCACAACGAGGTCCTGCCGACGCTGCTGTCCTTTATCGACAGGGAGGACATCCCGAAGCAGTACGGCGGCGACCTCGACTTTTCCTGGGGCCAGATGCCCAACCTCGACCCGGCCATCCGCGCGCGCCTCACGTGGGAGAACAGCTTTGAAGATTTTCCCCAGGGCCCTCTGTTCTGGCGGCCCGTCGGCGGCAACCAAGTCGAGTGCGTGGCGGCCGGCAGCGTCAAACAAAAGGAGCGCATGGTGCGTGTCTGTCTGATGCCCAAGTGCTTCGAAGGCCCGGCAGCCGTCGTGCCCGAGGAGGTGGCTGGGGTCATTGACGGTGCCACCACGCCGACCAATGGGCAGGCCGAGGCCGTCGCCAAGCTGGAGGCATTGGCCATCACGGAGGACAAGGGGACGAGCGAGGCAACGGCTTGAGAGGTGATGGAGGAGCTGTGCTGGGCGGATTGGCAGTAGCCATTTGTTGCTGTTGCGGTTGCTGTTGCGGTTGCGGTAGCGGTTGCGTTGTCGTGCTGTTGCGTGTCTTCCTGGGGCCTGGCGGACAATTTGCCGTCCAGATAATCGTTTCATTTGTAGGGCACGTAGGACGGTGCATGGTAGAGACATACACGAGCATTCATAGTATCATACGCTTGATTGAAACGGTAGAGATGGAAGAGGCTGGCCAATCAACACTGGTGACAGACGACTACTATTACAACAACAACAACAACAACAACAACAACAACAACACTCAATGCACGCTCTTGCCGACCCTCGTGTGCCCGCGCCGACGCCGCCACTCGCGCACGCCGCGTTCCAGCTCGGCCCAGGACACGCCATCGCGCACCAGCCACATGGTCACGCCCAACGTCTCCACGTCGCGGTTGCGGCTCTCGTCGTCAAAGAAGAGCATTTCCTCGTATGCCACACCCGTTCGCCGCTGCAGCGCCTCCATGTGCCGCAGCTTGCTGCTCGGATACATCTCCAGGCCCCCGTCAAAGACGTCAATGGCCTTACGTGTCGGGCCGTCGGGGCCGTGTGTGACCGCCGACGCCGGCGCATGGACATGGGCCTGGCGCGACTTCTTGAACAGCCGACCAGCGCTCCCCGGTGCATGCTCGCGCGCCGGCACCGGCAACAGCCGCAGCAGGTCGCGCGCCAGCTCGGGCGCCGCGGTCCGGCTCGCCACGGCCATGCGCACGCCCGCCGCCGGCAACGCGTGCAGCAGCTCTGGCACGTCGTCGTAAAACCCAAACGTGTCGCCAACGCGGTCGACGGCCTTGATCGCAGCCAGGGAGGAGGAAGCGGTCGACGGCGTTACCGGGGCCATCGACGATCGGGTCGTGGACACGGGGGGGGCCGCTGGAGCCAGCCTCAAGGGCGGGGACACGTGCGTGTCGACCCAGAACGGCCACAGCGTGTAGTCAAGGTCAAAGACCACGAGCCGTGGCAAGGGCTGGCCGTCGACGAAGGCAGAGGACGGATGGAAGAGGTGCGCGTGCGGCAGGGTCAATCCGGCCGAGGACGACGAGGTGCGGCCGCTCGTGCTGCCCGGGGCCAACGAGGACGCCACCGAGGATACCGTCGGGTCAGTGCGCGGCGCAGTCCGGTGAGAGGCCATGGAAAATGTCCGGGCGAGGCCGAGCGATGGGGACGGATTGGGACAGTGATAGGAACAGTGTGGATGCAGAAGCACTGTGCTAGAATCTCGGGCTGTGGATCAATAAAAGTCCGAATCTGGGGTAATTCTGACTAAGCCACGTCTGGAGGGAACAACACCTCGCCAGGAAATGCATCTCCGACTGCCGCTGGTCTGATGCTGTTCCTGTCAGCTTCCCCGCTCTTTGAGAAATTGACGGGATAAGAGCTGCGGATTTACGGACATGCGTAAATCCAGAGCCGGTGCCGAGATGCTTTGCAGAGAAGATGGCCATTGCTCCTGTCATGTCAGCGCAGCCCCTCACGACGAGATGAAGATGAATGCATCTAGCGATTGCTGTCTCCAGAACGTTGTACCATAAAAACTTGCACTCCTCACCATGGCAGCCGGCATGAACCCGATCACGCTCACACGCCTTGCCCACGTGTACTACAAGCACAAGGACGCAGTAGCGGCACGGCAGTTCCTCATGGATTTCGGCTTCACCGAAACGAAGCAGGCCGGCCTAAAGACCTTTTTTCGCGGCTACGGCACCGAACCTTTTCTCGTCTGCGTCGAGCAGGCTGACCAGGATGCCTGGGCTGGCGCTGCGTTTGCGGTGGATACGGCCGAGGATCTGCAGCGCGCAGCGACCACGCTGCCGCCCGAGTGCCGAGCCACGGACGTGCACGAAATGGCAGACGAGCCGGGCGGCGGTTTCCGCGTCACCTTTTTCGATCCCGTCGACGGCTTCCCAATGCATCTGGTGTATGGCCAGCAGCCAGTCGATGCGCTAGACCCGGGCTTCTCCCATACGCCGACTAACTATGTGCGTAGACAGAGCGATAGCCGACTGCTGACTGCTGACGGCTGCAGCCCACCGAAAAGAACAGACACGCCAACGCGGTCCAGCGCTTTGCCAAACGGCCGGCACCCATCCACAAGCTTGGCCACTTTGGCATGTGCGTGACCGACTTTGCGCGTAGCTATGCGTTTTACACTGCGCACTTTAACCTGTACCCGAGCGAGCTGCTGTACAACGCCGCGGACGTCGACCACACGGCTTTTTTCCGGCTGAACCGTGGCGCCCAGCACGTCGACCACCACATTTTCTTTCTGTACAAAGGCCCCGCGTGGCATGTCCACCACACATCCTACGAGACGCACGACTTTGACACGCAGCTGCTCGGTCACGACTGGCTGCGGACCAAGGGCTACGAGAACTGTTGGGGCGTCGGCCGTCACGTCATGGGCAGTCAGATCTTTGATTACTGGTGGGTGTCAGGTACAGTTTAGGTGGAAACCAACTAATCGCACAGGTTCGACCCGGCTGGCTTCATCCTGGAGCATTATGTCGACGGGGACCAGCTCAACATGAGTGAGAGGACACACTACTCGTTGGACACGGACGCGCATCTGCACGTCTGGGGGCCCGATGTGCCGGAGACGTTTCTTACGTGAAGAAGAACATGAGCATTCCTGTGTGCATTCGTCCCGCTGGTCCACTAGGGTTCTTGCAAGCATGCCTCTGCAGCAAACGATCTCATGGCCAGCATTGTGGTCCGCTGGCGACGGACATGACGAGTTCATTACAACACAACCTAAATGTTACAGGAAGAGAGCTCAGACCAACGAATGTATGCGTGTGGCAGGAAAGATGCAGAGCCCGTAGTCAGAAGCTGTATCCCAGTTCTCCTCGACTCAAGGAGCATGCCGACAGCCTGGCCATTAGACCCGGGGGCTGACACGCACACACCCTTCGTCCCTGTCCTACGGTGACAGGCAGCTGGTGTAGCGTCTTAATATCGTCGCCAGCTCTTCATGTCCCGCCTTCTCGGCGCACTGCACGGCCGTCTGGCCCTTGGTGTCGCGGACCGTCACGTCGGCGTGCCGTCCGAGCAGGAACTGCACAATGTCCGCCCTCCCCTTCGCGGCGGCCCCGTGGAGCGGCGTGCCTAGGTCCATGAAAAAGTACATGGACTATCCATGTCCATGATTATTATTATTATTATTATTATCCGCCTTTCTCAGCCAATCCTGGCTATTGGCGACTGGCTAGACAGAACCCTCATGGGGAAAAAACTGTCACAGATCTAAGTGAGTGTGTGTTCTAGATACAGGTGCGTGTAGTAGGCCACGAGTGGCTACCATAAACAAATAAACAAATAAACAAATAGACAGATAAGAAAGGGTAGTGCAGATGTAGGCGTTGCTTCACGTCGGCGTCGGTGACCTCTCCAGTTCTCTGGCTAGGCTGTACTCCGGGAGCCTCCCGCTCTGGATAAGCCAGCGGAGGAGTGGGCGGGCCGTGAGGCCTGTGTGCAGGCGGCGGTCCAGGTCCGTTAGTGTTCGTGGCCAGTCCGGTGGTTTTGGGGGTGTCGCTGTGCATGATAGAAGGACGTGGGCCGGAGTCTCCTCCTCAGCGCCGCACCGGCACGTTGGTGAACTGACAGCTCCCCTCCGGAAGAGGTAGGCGTTCAGGCCGATATGCCCAGTACGGATCTGCGTGAGGAGGCTGCTTTCGGCCTTTGTGAGGTGGAGGTGGCGGCGCCGGACGGCCCGAGCCGTCCAGCACGGCGTCCGTGCCGCGAGGGACCCTGCGGAGTGGCCGGCGCTGGCGTGTTGTTGCCAACGGGCCTTCCAGCGGTCGGTGACGGTAGTCCAGTCCGCTTCTATAAGGGGAGGGGGAGGCGGTGGGGGTGGGGCGGGCGCGTAGTAGTTAGTGAACGGTCGGGGGCGGTGGATCGCATCCCGGATGGCTTGGGCTTTCGCCTGGTAGTCTGGCCGTGATAGGAAGACGGCGCGGCGGTATGCTAAGTAGAGGTTTAATGGCGGTATGCCGGCCTCGGAGTGGAGGAGGTGGATAGGCGTGGATCGATAGGCTCCAAGGACCGTGCGGAGGTAGCCGTGGAAGATCGTGTCGAGAGAGGTCGTCGGCCGGCGGTTCCCGGTATCTGGGAGGAAGACGCTCACGCCGTACGCTGCTGTACTCCGGAGCACTGCCACGTAGATCGTGCGGGCCCACGGGAGCGTGCAGCCCCACGTCTTTCCGGTGAGTCTGGTGAGGGCGTAGCTTTGCGTAGTAAGGCGGCGTTTTATTTGTCGGAGATGCTCCGAGAAGAGAAGCTTTCTATCAAGCCAGATGCCGAGGAAGCGGGCCGACTGGCGAGGAACAAGGACGGTAGCCCGGTCGAGTGTAAGCGTCGTCGTCGGGGCCGTGTGGGTGCGGGAGAAGTGGAGGAGCTCGCTCTTCGCCGGCTCGAATATGACGCCTCTTGGTCGCGCCCACGCTGTGACAGTGGTCCACGCCCCTTGTAGGTGGTAGCAGCAGACGCTTGTTGTGCGGCCGCTTGCGAGGAGGTTGGTGTCGTCTGCAAACCCAAGGGTAATAATCCCGTGGTGGCGGCGGAGGGCTTCGTAGAGCGGTGAGGTGAAGAGAATGAACAAGATCGGTGATAGCGGGGACCCTTGCGGGACGCCGGCGGTAACTGGGCGAGCCGGCGTCGTCTTTCCGTCGAAGGCGAGCTCCGTCGTCCGGCCTGTCAAATAGCTAGTGACCCAGTTGATAATCCAGACTGGCAGGTGGAGACTGTGTAGCGTATGGATGAGCCACCCGTGGTGGACGTTGTCGAATGCGCCTTGGATGTCGAGCTGGAGGAGGGATGCCGTAGCGCCGTTGCTCCACGCGTACCGTATGGCGTCGGTGAGGAGGCGGGCTGCGAGCTCCGTTGACCGGTAGCGCCGGTTGCCCATCTGGCCCTCCGGGAGGAGTCCATGTCCATGATAAGAGTATTTGGGTTAGTTCAGCAGCGCACCGTGGTCGATCAGCATTCCGAGGACCTCCAGCGTGTCGGCTTGTGTGTATTCGTGCAGAAGTTTCCTTTTTCACGACCACCATGCCGAAGTCGAGCAACTCTCTGATAAAGTCGGACTCGCAAAAATATACGGCGCAGGACAGGTATCACATCAACAAAGCTTTGCTAGTTTAGATCGGCACCGTAGTCGCAAAGCCAGAGCGCCATCTCCACGTCGGAATAGAGATCATATCTGCAGGACAAAACAAGAGCGAGGCGGGATCAGCCTTTGCACATTTCCGCTCTTCATGCAGGGAAAAACTCCATGGCGATGGTATGAATGAACACTGCCAGAGGCTGCTGGATCATGTCGAGGAGAGCCAAGAGAAAGTAAGGCGGGCCGGATACGCGGACGGAGGGTAGGTTCTTCCAAAAGCAGCGTACAGATATAGCAAGCTCCTGGCCAATAGTATGTCGCGAGATACTTTTATATGAATTGTAAAGAAGATGTACCGTCTATACTACTCGAACGGCACTAACTGGGGCATGGAAATTTGCTCCAAATACAACTGTTCCGTAAATGTTTGTGCCGTGTACCCGTCGGAGCCTGCTTATCCGTGGTCTACCGGTACCTGGCCAGCAACTGGTGGAACATATTCTGCTATGGGAATCTGGTTGCCAACAACCAGCGTGTCCTCCACATAGACACCGGGCAGCTGGCTTTGGCCAGGTGCCATCACGAAAACGGTTCCCCAGCCAGGTGTGTTGCTGTCCAAAACTGGCACATTGTAAGTGTGCACTTGGAGATCTAATCCCATCTTTTGAAAGTGATCCCTCATAATGTCTAAATGGTGCTGTAGGGCTGGCTATCTGCCCCCTGTAAGTGGCGCAAATGACATGCGTGCTCGAAGCCTGGAAAAAGTATCGGTGAGCGTTGTCAAGCTCTTTGATTTGCTCCTTCGTGAAATGTACGTTGTCTTCTCCCGGCACGTTTTCGGGCGGCCGAGTGGGGGGATGTGGGCAAGGATGGCGCCGTTATCAGACGCGATGGTGGCGACAGAACAGCCGCCCAATCCGAAGGTGGCGATGACTGCCACTTGCTGGAAGTCGGCAAGCAGTAATCCGCCCATCGGCCCCCGGGGTGCTGCATGAAACGTTCACGATAACAAGTCAGCCGGGCAGACGTATAGGCCTATGTTCTCTAATAAACAGGATGGAATCACCAACCTCATGCCGCCGCCTGAGTAGGTTCTCCTATTAAGTAAGGGCAAAGGCGGTCGGCAGACAACCCGAGCATCGGACAGTGTGAAAAACCGAAACACCACATAAGCAAATATTTTATTCAGGCGGTGAAAAGTATTTCCCATATGATTTCACAACATGGCTATCTGATATTTTCTATATTGTGCTGCCGCTGCTGCTTTGAATCTGCTCCCCCGGCACCCGCTCGCCAGGCGGGTGCCCATCGCAACACACCGAGTCGGGCGCGGAGCTGGACAGCCCGACTCGCAGCCCACCCGCCTGCAGAGAGCAGCGGCACTCGTCCCGGACGTCCCCCGGCTGATCCTCCAGGCACCCCGGTACCCCGAGACAGCTGGACAGGACCCGACCGGAGGCATGACCAAGGACGAGGCGACCACCGCCTTCCGCACATGGCTGAGCTCTCTTCCCCCGACGGACATGATCATTTTCTCGGACGGATCAGAGCTCACCGAAGAGGGCAGGCACGGAGTCGGCTACGGCTACGCCATATACCGCACCGGCCACAACATCGCCTCTGGACAAGGAGGGCTGCACACCACCTCCCACGTCTTCGACGCAGAGGCGGTCGGCGCCCTCCGCGGCCTCGAGGCCGCGCTTGCCAGAAACGACAATCCCCCAGACACTCACTTTTGGGTCTGCATTGACAACACCGCCGTCATCCGTGGCGCCCAGGGGCAACCAGCCGATTCGTCGCAATGGGCTTTCCTCGCGATTCATCGCTTGGTCGACACCCACCGCATCCAGATCCGCTGGTGCCCCGGGCACTGCGACATCGACGGCAACGAACTCGCGGACACCCTCGCCAAAGGTGGTGCCCGCGACGGCCCACCCGACCAACGGGCGGGCACAGAGCCAACTCTGAGCGGCGCTCGCTCCTGCGGCCGCCAATCCAACATCGACAACGCAGCTGCGTGGTGGGAACAGGCCCAGTCCAAACTGAAGCCTCAATACACCAAATGGGACCTCCCATACCGCATCCACTGCCCCCCCGAGCTCCGGCTCCCGCGACCCGTGCTCCACCTCCTCATCGCTGAGAGAACAGGGCACGGCGACTTCGCGGACTACCACATGCGCTTCCATCCGCAAGGGGACTTCGACCCCAACTGTGCATGCGGCAGTCCAAAGGCACCCGCGCACCTGGTCCAGTGCCCGATCACGGCGGACCGGTGGCGCGCACAAGCGGCGCTCCACCGCCTACCCCGCATCCCCCGCAACCCGGCACAGCGCGGGGGTTTCCTCCGGCGGCTGCTCTCGCAACCGCCTTTCTTCCAGCTCCTCGTGGGCTGCTCTCCCCTCCTCCCTAGATAGGCACGCCTCCTAGGGCCGCGGCAGACACACCGCTTTCTTTCCTCACTTTTCACTTTCCTCTCTTCCCGGCGCGTCACCGCCGCATCGCCTAGCCCATTTGGTCAGCTGCAATATCTGACTTCAAGGGAATAGCCAAAAGCCAACGACACACCACGCAGGACCTGCCCACACAGGCGGCCCTGACCGAAATGTATCCCCTGCCTGGATCGCATCACCACGTCCGCATGCCCTGCTTCTGCGCCTGCCAACGAGCGTGCTCTGCACCCGTCCAATTCTGTATAGTAGCCAGAGGTTCACCCCCCCATCTCATAGAAACGGACGGTTGCCAGCAGATATCAGCTGCTTGCCACCGCCCCGTCGCATACCCTTCGGGAGGTCGCCGCTACGCGGCGCGACGTTAAAATATATTATTATTATTATTATTATTATTATGAATCTGCTCCCCCTCTTTCGCGATAGGTGCACGGACGCACAGGGCCGAGTTTTCGGCAGACTGTTATCTTCGGCGGGCAGCAAGGTGTGCTTCTAGACGGCCACCTTGAACAAACGCCGCATGCTTTCCACCTTGTCTCCAACCGGGGGACCCTTATTCCTCTCCCTCGATTTTCTCCGCTCTTTGACCGTCACATTCTCTTCAAATCAAAGTACGGCGTTTTAAGCGTAATATGCGGCCGATACCCAACGCTCTAAAATGCGGAGTGATTGGTCAGTAGTATGCCACTATGTTCGTAGTGGGGCTAAGTCTCACGATAAAACGTTCCGTCCGCGGCCCTGCACCCATTTCCCAATCAAACAAACCTCGCCCATCGAGAACATGGCCACCCAACTGGATGCCGCCTCTCTCGCCCGTGTCTCGTTACACGACCCTACCCACTTTGACATCCAGTACTCCCAAACCCTCCATCGCCTAGTGCTCCTGCGGCATTGGAACATTGCTACCGGCTCCAGGGTGTTGGAACTGGGGTGCGGACAGGGGGACTGCACGACTGTCCTTGCCTCTGCCGTAGGCGAGGAGGGGAAGGTGGTGGCAGTTGACCCGGCTGAATTGGATTATGGTGCGTCCTTGACCGCTGCCTGTCCTGGCGGTGCAGGTGCAAAGCAGCCAGCTGATGGACCCTGCAGGTTCCCCATATACTCTCGGCCAAGCACAGGGCCATATCTCGCGAAGCCCGCTGGGTGGACGAATTGCTTGGGTTCAACAATCGCCCTTGGACTACCTCTCATCGCTGCCCGCCATCGAAAGCAAGGCCTATGACGCCACTGTGCTCGCCCACTGCCTATGGTACTTTGCCTCCCCCTCGCTCATTCTATCCACCTTTCGGGCCATCAAGCAGCACAGCGGGCGTCTCCTCCTTGCCGAGTGGTCGCTGGTAGCGACACACCCCTCCGCCCAGCCTCACGTATTCGCTGCGCTCACCCAGGCAGCGCTGGAGTGCCGGAAACCTACGAGTCGCTCAAACGTCCGCACGGTGTTGGGGCCAAAGCGGCTTACCAAGCTGGCCCTGGAGGCCGGGTGGCAGCTGGAGAGCGAGACCCGGGTGCCAGGTGGGGAGGGGCTGTTGGACGGACAATGGGAAGTCTCTGCCTGCCTTTCTTCCTCTTTCGAGAAGGAGGTAGAGGAGCAAGTGAGTGATGAGAGGGAACGGGCAGTCGTTCTTGCGTCACGAGATGCGTGTGAAGCGAGCTTGGAGGGCGTGGAGGGGGGTCGGAAAGGAGTGAGGACCATGGATGTATGGGTTGCTAGTTTCGTCTGATCGAGCGACGAGCCCCGAACTCTGACTCTGCATTGCTTGGATAACTTGAGTTACAAACGTACAGAAAATAGGCGTTTGTGTCTTTCTGCTTTGCGTTCCTCTGCAGTGTTTCTACTTATCGGCCCAAATACGATAAAAATAACAAGATTTGCCCTCCGGTTCTATGGGTAAGAGGGTTGGCGTTTGGAGCCGCGGCATATCGACAGAAGAGAAATTGGCCAAGATTCAGGATGGTAGCGCAGTGTTTGACTACTTTTCCCGGATGATCAACAGGCTGGCACACGAGGAAAGGTGCTTTGCTATTTTCTAGGCGCAGCAGATGCGCTGCGCGGGCTCGGGGCCGTCTGCCATGGCCGTCGGCGACCACGTCTTTCTTTTGCTGGGCATCCGGACACCCGTACTTCTCCGCCGCAACATTGAAGCTGGTGACGGTATCTACACATTGGTCGGGCCGGTGCTGATGCACGGCTATGTGTATGGCGAACATGCAACGGAAGAGAGCGCGATGTGTATAGAGACGCTCATATAGCTTGGAGAAGGCAAGTGCTGGGTAATTAATATACCATACGCACGGAATACTCCAGGGTCCTCCCGGATGTTTTTCATTTTGGGAGGGAGGATCTTACGGCTTGACAGCATGAAATATGCCGTATCAAAACTCCGCCCAAAATTTCACCATCCATTCTGTGATATAAACAAACAAATTGCCACACATTATCCACGTCCTGTCCTCATTCCTCGGCAACGCGCACAAGAATCTTGCCCCGCGTGCGATGTGTCTTGAGCATCGTATAGGCCTTGGGCGCCTCGGCAAACGGCAGCACCTCCTCGATCGGGCTGGTCAGCTTGCCGGCTGCCATCAGGTCGAGGACCTGGCGAAGCACACCCGCATTGTCGCGGCACACAAACACGGGTGCCGCGTGGTGGCCGCCGCCGAGGAAGCCGGGCAGGGTGTTGATCCAGAGCCATTCACTGACTTTTGACACCCCGACCTGCACAAAGCGGCCGCCGGGCACGAGGTAGTGGTCAGCCGCCTTGTAGAGGGCAAAGGACCCGCCGACCAGGTCGAGGGCGAGGTCAAACGGGGCCGCCTCGGCGACAAGTACGTCCGACACGTTGACGGTTGTGTAGTCCACCACCTCGTCGGCGCCCAGACGGCGGCAAAAGGCGGCGTTGCGGGCCGAGCAGGCGGCCGTCACGTGGCAGCCAAGCGACTTGGCAATCTGGATGGCAAAGCAGCCGACGCCGCCGCTGGCGCCGTTGACAAAGATGCGTGGCACCGTCTCGGTTGACGAGGCGGCAGCTGGGCTGCTGGCCTTGGTTGCCTGGACGGCCTTGAGGTGTGGCACAAGCGCGCCCCAGGCGGTCCCGCCGCAGATGCCGATCGTGGCGGCCTGGTCGACGGAGACGCCCGCGGGTACGGCCACGACCGCGCTCGCATGTGCCAGCACGTACTCGGCCAGAGCGCCGTGCTGAGGCAGGTCGGCCGTCTTGCCGGCGACCAGCATGCCGGGGGTGAAGCCGGGCGCGGCGGCGGCGACGACGCGGCCGCAAAAGTCCGAGGCGGGCGTCGTCGGGCGCCGTGGCAGAAAGCGGCCGATCAGCGGCAGCTCGGCAACCTTGTAGTCGACCGGGTTGACGGCCGCTGCCAGCACGCGCACGACCAGGGCATCACTGCCGGGCGTGAGGTGGCGAAAGGCGCCAGGCACGGCATAGTCGGTGATGAGTCGCATGTGCGTCTCGATGCCGCCAGAGGCTGCGTCGTAGACCCAGGCGCGCATCGTTGCCGGCACGGTGGGAGCTGTAGTTGTCTGCGGATCAGCCATGATGGAGTGGTGTGCAGAAGCGTGGTCGTGGCAAATGCGTGACGTTGGAGAGGGGTGTTATTCAGGTTCCTGTCACGTGATGAAAATGAGATCCTGATCAACACGTGATGTTCGCGGGGAAGGCCATCGTCAGACTAAGCAGGTCTGGGCAGTTGTCTTGGCACTCAGGTCCGTCTTGTTCATCACGCTCTTATCCTGCTTTCCACGTCCAGCTTGGTTCATTTCAATTATTCATTCTTCCACCCCAAAATACCCGAATCATCACAATCAAACATCCAATCAGGCGGCCGATCTGACGACCAATCAGATGGCCGCAGCCAACCCCGCAATCATCGGTATTGTCGGTAACCTGAGGGAGCTCTGTTCGGGTCAAGAAGAATCGGATTGGTAGCTAGTCAGCACTCTCCTCAGATCTCGCACAACGCCTTCGTCCGTCGAAGGGGTATGCAATTGATCTGTCTGGTGAGGCTTGGTTCTTCTCTGTCGGATACGATCGGGTGTGGAGAGTGAGATAGGGATAGGAGGTGGACCCGTGCAGCTCTCTGATTGGTCCATCCTATCCCGCGTGGCTATGCCACCAACACTGACTCTCTCTTCAAAAGTCGTGATGTACGGCATCACGGTGCACCCGATCGGTCCAACAAGATCAAATCTATCTAGAAACATGACAAAAGAGACGACCAAAAAAGTGAATGAAAAGAAACCATCAAACGAACGAGAGAACAATCAAAATCACTCGAATCTCCTTCTTACGTACGCTCTACCCACCCTTCTTCCTCCAAGTCGATGTGATTCGTGTCGATAAGCGGTGTCGTGAGCATGAGGTGCGAGGCCTAGAGCGTGCGAGTTGCGGTGCTCAGCTAGGTAGGCAACAGCGTCGCCGCCTCTAGGGCCTTCGACAGCGGCAGCCCAGAAGGAGGTGTACTCCACCGTGCCGTCATCGTCGTCGTCCTGATCGTGCTCATCGTCGTCGACGATCAGCGCGAAGGCCTCTTCCATCTCTTCTCCCGCTTCGGCGGACTCGACGGCCATCATGTACTGGGCCGGAGTGCCGTTCGTTGTCTCCTGCCAAGCACGACTGTGGGCATCCTTCTCCTCCTGCGTATGGTTGCTGTACCGGCAACCTTCCTTTTTGCAGATATAGCACTTAAAGATGCGGCGGTACGGCTTGCCAGTGCGTGCAGGTTTGTTCCCAAGGCCGCCACGAGCGGGCGGGCGGAAGCCTCTTCCACCTCTCCGGTATGTGCGGTCGGCATAGAGGACTTCGGAGGCGAATGCACTGCTTCGGGGGACAAGCTGGTGGCGGTCGAGCGTAATGACGCCTTCCTCGACGTCCTTGATGATGCTTTCCGCGTCGTACTGGCCTCTGCGGCTCATGCTGTCAGCTTGGATAACCAGCGTGGCAGTAGGTGCAAAGGCCTTAAACTCGCGAATGAGCTTCTTCTGGATAGCAAGGTCTCTGGCTGCCTCGCTAGGGTAGTCGAAGCAGGCAGCGCCATCCACGGCGCGGGTGTAAAAGGCGCGCACCACGGTAGCTAGAGACTTTCCAGGCATCTCGTTGGCGACCATCTGGACGGTGAGGTCCTGCCAGCGGTTTTCGCGGGCACGTTGGATATCCATCGTCTCAAATTTGGCAGCCATGAGGGCGAGGATTTGACGCCAGTCGTCGTGGGAGTCGAGGAGCTTGTCGCAGTAGTTGTAGGGCTCGCCTCTCACCATCATCGTAGGCAGCAATCTGGCGATGTAGTTGTCGGCAACCTGCCTGCGGCGGCAGAGGCGAAGGAAGTGGGTGGCCCGGTAATGCAAACTGAGGGCATCGCCAATCCCTTGATACTTTTCGGAATCAGGGAACATCTTTTCGATCTGGTCCACCGTGCGCTTTTGAGAACTAGCCTCGTCGGGATGGGCCCACGGAAAGGTGAACAAAGCATATGCATCAGCGTGCATCGTGCCGGGCTGCTGAGGGCGCACCGGCAGCGTCACAGCAGGGGCGGTGCCGTAGGCGTTGTCTTGGAAGGCTTGGGCAGGAGCGGAGTGGCCAGGAACGGTTGCGTATGCGCGGGCAGGGGCAGGTGATGCGGCGTAGCGTCGGTCAGGGCCACGCTTGTAGGCGTAGTTGTCCTCGATGAACGCGTGCGTGGAGAATTGATCATCTTGGGGGCCAGCGTAGGCAGTCGTGCGGTGCCCGGGGCGAGGGGACTGGGATCCGAAGTCCGTGCCGGGGATTTGCAGGACCGTCGATCGGGGCTCTTGTCTGACCTCCTGGTGCTGCTCCAGGTTAAGGGCACCAGGGGGTAGGCGGTAATCCTTGTGCACGTTCTCAGGGCCGATCATCCGCTGCAGGGCCGCATTCAGCGTCCGCATACCAGTGCCACCATCACGCATCGCGCTTCTGACCGCGATCTCTCTGCTCTTGTACGGCATTGGCTCCTCGGCGGCGATGGCTTCGACTATGGCGGCGTACTGGTTGCCGCCCTTCGTGTTGTAGTTTGGCACATAGATGCCACGGGTCAGCATGAGGGTGCGGAGGCCGTCAAGAGCCTTGAAGCCGGTGGTCGCGAAGTCGTCTCTCGTCCAGTCGCCTAAAGCTGTTTTGCAGTAGCCATGAAGATCTTCGTCGATGGCGTTGGGACTCGACTTCATCTCCTCGATAAAATCTTGTAAAACGCGGCTTTTCTCTTCCCTGGTCCCGTCTGCAGATGCTGGTGTGGTCGAGGCAGCCCTGGCTTCCTGCTTCAGCTGGGCCTGATCACCGGTACTTGCTTCAGACGCCATTGTCAGTAGTAAGTGAAGTTTCTTTGGACAAGTGAAATATCAAATCGAAGGAGAACCTTGCCAGTCAGCTTCCTAAGGATAGGATAACTGATCAGTGTCGGTAACCTGAGGGAGCTCTGTTCGGGTCAAGAAGAATCGGATTGGTAGCTAGTCAGCACTCTCCTCAGATCTCGCACAACGCCTTCGTCCGTCGAAGGGGTATGCAATTGATCTGTCTGGTGAGGCTTGGTTCTTCTCTGTCGGATACGATCGGGTGTGGAGAGTGAGATAGGGATAGGAGGTGGACCCGTGCAGCTCTCTGATTGGTCCATCCTATCCCGCGTGGCTATGCCACCAACAGGTATTGTCCGCCTTCCTTATTCCTTTTCCCTTTCCATGCAGCAAAGCGTCCATCCGGTTGCAACACTACAATCATGGCGCTTTCCTGGCGATGCCTATAGGACGCCAAAGGCCACACCTTTCCCAAGCGAGGCATGACCAACAGCCGGCGGGATGGCGCTGCACCCCGATGCAGGGCCGGTCTGCCAGGCACGGACACCTGGAAGGCGGCGAATATGCTGTTTTGCGGGGCTGTTTGCGACTGCGATAAGAGCTCGGAAGAAGTGTGCCGCTTCGGCGAGGAACTGTCGTCTGGCATATCGACGTCTGTGCGCCTGCTGGACAGGCCGGCCTCGGCTCTGCAGTATTTACACTGGCCCTGATCGCCAAGACGACGGCGCCGGCCTACGTCATCTCCGCAGACTACTTGTTACTGCACCACGGCGTATATCGCCCATATCGCCCGCTCCCAATCGTCTTCGGGTGGCCTATCTCCTGCTTCATTGGGCTTCGCGCTATCAGAATTAGGGAAAAATGTCCCGTCCCGTCTGGGCACGTGGACGCAGCCGCCGCGGACGAGGCGTTTGAGGATGAGGCATAAAAGGCAGAGAGGCATCTGTCCGGCGCTTCCGCCCTTACGGTGCCGATCTAGCTATCGTGCCCTCCATCTTGCTTCCCCCCGGACTCGACACTATGAAGCTCCTCTCCGGTCTGAGCTGCGCCCTCGCGCTCGGCCTGGCCGTCCACGAGGCCTCCGCGCTACCGTCGCCCAAGTCGTCGTGGGTGCGCCACCGCGGCAAGGGCCGCAAGGCCATGGCCGACCAGCTCAATGGCAAGACGCGCGTGCGGCGCGCCGGCGATTCTTCAGACACAGACGCGGCCACGTGCAACACCACCACGGCGGCGCCGGCCATCACGGCGCCCAAGAGCAACATCTGGAGCAGCCTGACGGAGGCGGAGGCGGCCTCGGTCGTCGCCTATCTGTTTGCGCAGCCGGAGCTGAACCTGACGACGTCGGAGGAGGCGGGCGAGTGGGACAACACGCTGCTGCTGGTCGAGGCGCTCTTCCCCAACAAGACGGACGCGACGGCCTATCTCGACGGCAACGCGGCCGCGCCGGTGCGCTGGGTGCACGCCGTGCTCGACAACCGGGCGATGGTCAACGCGACGTACCAGGACCTCCTGGTCGGGCCGCTGCCGCTCGACAACGCGACGGTGTCGTGGCAGCCGCTGACGTTCCCCTACAACAAGGCATCCAACGACGGCGCAGTGCGCAACCTCGACGCCAACGACGAGAGCCTCTACACGGACTGGCTGTACCCGATTGCGGCCTCGATTGCCGACATCACGCTTGACCTGTGGAACGGCACGGTCATGGGCCTCGACAACGACACGCTCGACGTCTGGGGCATCGACCCGCTCTGGCAGGAGGACGGCCGCATCATCCGCTGGGACACGTTTTGGATGGACACGACGGGCGAGATGGACACCGGCACACTGCTGCCGCTCGGCCTCTTTTTCCAGTCCGACGTCACCGGCCGCGACCCGAGCACCTGGACGCTCGAGGGCTGGCTGTACAATGACGTGTTTTACCCCACGACCGAGGCCTTCCGCGCCGCCTACTGGAGCCGCTGCTTTGAGAAGCTGCCGCCCAACGTCGACGGCACTTGGGGCGGCACCAATCAGGACGGCCCGGTCGAGCCGCTCGACGCGCAGTACCCGCCGACGCCCCTGGCGCCGGCCGGGACGCGCTTCAAGGTGGACACGGACGCGCAGTACGTCGAGTGGATGGGCTTTAGCTTTTACATCTCCTTCCGGCGCGACACGGGCATGGCGCTGCACGACATCCGCTACCAGGGCGAGCGCATCCTGTTTGAGCTCGGGCTGCAGGAGGCACTCGCGCACTACGCCGGCAACGACCCGGTGCAGTCGGGCACGGCGTACCTGGACTCGTACTACGGCTTCGGGCCGTATGCGTTTGAGCTCGTGCCGGGCTACGACTGCCCGGCGTACGCGACGATGCTCAACTCGAGCTTTTACGTGTCCGAGACGACGCACACGCACGTCAACTCCATCTGCCTGTTCGAGTACACGGCCGACTACCCGATCCAGCGCCACAGCACGAGCGAGTACGTGTCAGTGACCAAGAACACGTACTTTGCGGTGCGGTCGGTATCGACGGTGGGCAACTATGACTATGCCTTTACCTACAGCTTCTTCCGCGACGGCAGCATCGCGGTCGAGGTGCGGGCGTCGGGCTACATCCAGGGCGCCTACTATGCCCACAATGGCGACTACGGCTTCCACATCCACGACGCGCTCAGCGGCAGCATGCACGACCACGTGCTCAACTTCAAGGCTGACTTTGACATTCTGGGCACGGCTAACAGCGTGCAGCTGATGCACCAGGTGCCCGTGACGCAGTCGTACCCCTGGTCGGGCGGCAAGACGCACAACACGATGCAGCTACAGCGCGAGTTTGTCGTGTCCGAGGACACGGGCCGCTTCAACTGGGACCAGAACGCGGCCACGCAGGTGCTGGTGGTGAACCAGAACGCGACCAACGCATACGGCGAGCTGCGTGGCTACCGCGTGCTGCCGTACACGGGCTCGGCCCACCTGACGGTGCAGAATTCGACCAATCTGGCCAACGCGGCGCGCTGGGCCGAGTACGACATCCAGGTGACGCGGCAAAAGGACACGGAGCCGCGGTCGGCGTACGCGTACAACACGCAGGACGTGCACGACCCGCCCGTGGACTTTGGCAAGTTCTTTGACGGCGAGTCGCTGCTGCAAGAGGACTTGGTCGTCTGGCTGAACCTGGGTATGCACCACGTGCCGCACACGGGCGACATTCCCAACACGGTGACGACGACGGCGCACAGCGGGATCCAGTTCATGCCGAGCAACTACTTTGCGCGCGACCTGAGCCGCACGACGGTGCAGCAGGTGCGCATCGACTACGGCGACGGCAACGTGACGGCGGTTGAGACCTTTGGCCAGGAGGACGAGAGCTGCGCGCTCGACTTTGAGCCGACCGAGGTGGACTTGTGGGACTACACGGGCGACGTTGTCATCCGCAAGTTTCCCTTTGACCCGAACAACCCATACTACGAGACGGACAGCATTGAGTGAACAAGGCAAGACTCTGTATATAGGCAGCAGCAAATAGTCGTATGCTTTGGTGTTTCTGCATCTTCTAGCTCGGCACTACGGTCCGCGTCCGTTGTGGGCCGCTATTCATCTCCGTTTCTATTGTCGGACACGGCTGGATTCCGATCCCCCGCGGTCCTAATCGTGACTAAGCACTCTAGTCAACAGGGACCGGGGCGGAGCAGGCACTCCGCCGGCCGATACGAGGCAAGATACGAGGTACGTACTGGCCGTAAACCCGAGTTTTAACGCCATATCTCCCCCGCTAAGCCACTCTGGTAAGGGATCAGCTAGTATAATTTCCAATTCAGGTGCTGTCATTGGCTGAGACAACAGGGATTTAGAACAAAGGGCGGCCGCCGGAGTGAAAAGACCGTCGCGGCCTCGGGCCGGCATTTGCACTGCCTCGCCACGCCGCAGCGGAGGCCTGCGCTCGGGATCAGCGGGCATGCCTATTCGGCGTTAACCTCGTACATCCGTTTAGCTGCATCGTATAGGGCTTTGGTGAATGTGCCGAATTTTCGCCAGCAGCGCCAACTGCGTCCCGGATGGGCAAGCTCGGAAAGGCCGCTAGTCGGCTGCCCCCACTGCCAAGTCGCGGGTTGCTGCACGCAGATACGCTGCTCCTGCGGCAGTGTGGCCAGTCTGACGAGCGAGCGCGTGATGGCAGATGCGGCGTGCAGCACATGGTCCGATACCGCGGGCCATGAAACAGGACGGAGGGTGTGGAAGAGACAGGCGTCGTATGCTGGCAGACGCAGCAGCCGCAGCTCGGACATAATAGGCGCGGCAGCCTGGAATGGCCCCAGAAGGGAGTGGGTCTCGGGGTCAGGGCGTCTGCCTGGGTCTGTGCGTCACTTTCACCGGTGGGGCGGCTGATATCTGACGGGCGGGCTGTGACGAGTACAAGTAGAGGTGACGGCCGTGGTGCTGTTTGTTTTGGTCATTCCTGTCCAGACAATCTTGAAAGCCTGCTCTACTCGACTCTCCGTCTCTCTACTCTCTCCCACTCTTTCGACGCAACTCTTCTTGACTGTTCTACTGCTCGAACTTGACAACATGCTCGCTACGGCCTCCTACGAACACGTGCCCCCAGCGGCGGCTGCCTACGGCGACGCCTCCTGCCCCCAGCACGCGTTTGCCAGCTTCCTTGACCGCCGCCCGCTCGGCTGGCGCGCCGGACTCCCCCCCTCGGCCATGAGCCTCGGTCTCGACCGTGACGACAGCCACACTTTGCGCAAGGCCGCTGCCATCGCCGTTGTCCCCGTGTCAGCTCACACACTCCGCCGCTCCCACAGCGTGCGCGTGGCCGCCGACGACGCGACCGAGCGGCTGCGCTACGACGCCCACGATTTCGTCAAATCGACCGTCTGGGCCAACCACGACCGGCTGCAGTTGCGCGTGTCCGCGCTCGAGGGCGCGCAAAATCCCCGGCAAAAGGCCCTCTTCATCCGCCCCGACGCCGCTGACGGCACGCTGCCGCTGTGGCTGCGCACGGGCGAGTGTTTGCACATCCACGCCGACGGCACCGCGCACATGCTGCTCTCGTTGGCGGACGCGGGCACGGCCGTGGCGCGCGGCTGGGCCACCACAGAGACACGGACAGCCGCAACCATGCCGGGCTACGTGGTCGTGCACGCGCCGCGCAGTGCAGACGAGCTAGCTGTGTGGAAGCGGTTGGCGATGGCGAGCATGCGGTACTGCACGTACCCGTGGCAAGACAACGAGCTGCGGCGGCCCGAGCGGTTGTGCTGAAGATGACACGACCATGGTCACTTGTACGACATGCTTTTTATTCGACGGCGTTGGCGGGCTTGCGGGACACGGCAGCGAGCGTTGGGATCCTCGGAACTCTGGTGTTTTTGTGGTTTTTAATTCCTTTACAGAGTGTTTTTTTCTCACTCTTTATTCTTCCACTTTCCTCCTTCAATATCCAACTTTCATCTCATTCCATTTCAAAAACCTGTCTCCATCTTCCGTGACATGTCCCAGATGCAGCTTCTCCACGGCGCACTCCTCCTCCGCCAACTGCGCCTCCTCCTCCGCAAGCGCCTGGGCACGTGCCGCCGTCGGCGCAAAACACACGTCCGTATACCACACCGACTCCTCCAGCGGCTCGAGCGGGGACGGGAACGTGGTCGTCTCGTAGTACAGCCGCGCCTCGTCGCGCCAAGCCATGCAGACACCACAAAAGTGCTCGTACTGGCTCTGCCAGTTCTTGCGGCAAGACCGACACGTGTGACACTCGGCGCACCAGTGTGACTGCCGCACGATCTTGGCCCGCCGGCAGCAGCTGCATCGCCGCCGCAGGTACGTGTCGCGGTCGGTTGTCAGGGTGGGTGTATCTGCCTCCTGGATCCCCTCCCCCTCCTCCTTCTCCTCCTCCTTCTCTTCTGCCCGCTCGGCTTCCCATTGTTGGCCCATTTGCAGCTGCTCTACTTCCGCTGCCAGGACTGCTTCCAGCTCGCCGCGACGCTCGTAACAGTCGGTGCACCGCTCACACGGGCGCGATAGAATTGCCGCCCCCCAGGTGTCGCGCAACCGTTCTTCGACCGCGGCCGGCTGCATCACCACGTAGCAGTCCTCGCGCAGCAGCTGGTCGCATGTGTCGCAGATGCTGTAGCCCAAAAAGTGGCCGTTGGCGCGCAATGCGTGGGCCAGCTCGGAAAACTGGTGGCGGCGCCAGCGGAGGATGCAGGTGTCGCGCTCGAGGCGGCGCAGGGCCCAGGCGGTAGCGCCGAGAGTGAGGCCGTCACGAAAGGCAAGCTGCTCAAAGACGAGGTGCATGACCTCGAGCGGGACGGAGGCAAAGGGGCCGTCGGCCTGGGGGTCGACCGCACTGCCGGGGTCGCGGAGGCACGTCTGGTCGGGCGACAGCGGTGTCGTCAGGACGGGCTGCACCCGGTCGTCCGCCAGGTGGCAGGTGTAAAAAGGCAGTGGGAGATTGGACTGGACGTCCTGGTCGACAAGAACAGCAGACTGGCGATCCATGATTGCTGACAATCCAGAGAGAAGAACAACAATAGAGTTGTATGACTTGGCTGTCGGGTTTCTTACAGACACGACGGAGAGGAAACAGTTTGCGGAGAGGGTGTTATATACAGCAGGTGCAGAGGCCATTGGGTAATCACGGTCCAACGTCTTGTCTATTACGTATCCGCCATCGCACGACCTAGCCATTATGATAGATGGAAAGAGCTGGTACAGCTCCGAGTCGGCGATGGCCGAGCAGAGAGCGATTCACAATCTGGGATCCTATCATGCTCGAGGGTTCGACCGCCTGTCATGCCTAATCCTAGTCGAGTCTGTCTTCCCGAGTCTCTTTCGTCCATTTTTAGCAGTGAGTCACGTGGAAACTCAGATCATCATCCATGATACAGTTCTCTCGAGAGGCAACACCGCAGACTAGATGTCACAGACCCGCCGCCTGGCTTGCTGGTCGCCAGCAAGCATTCTGCCGCTGCACCCCGCCTTACCCCTGAATCCTGTATTTAGTCTGACTTCTGCCTGCATCCTGTATTGTAGCTCCTTGAGCTACGTCTTTGTCTTCAACCCGACCCTTGCCTGCACCTCCTGCGGGACCAGTCCTAGATTATACTGCCGTTCCCCTGCTCGTCCCCGCCTACCCGACCTCCCGCCTGACCGCCGTGACAACTAGCCACATTTTAACCTGTCTGTCATTTGGCAAGTGTTGTTAGACGATATTCGGATAACCAGTTGATTGTGTGTTTTTTCCGTGTACCTCTTGAGACTGCGCGAAGCCCTTTTTACCCGATTTTGTGCCGGTTTTTCGGATTTTTCCGGACATCTCACAACTGTTACAGGTACCTAGTAATGGACATAAATCTACCTCGATCAGGACCCACTTTTCATCATCCTTCTGACAAATGTGGGTTCTAGTCGAGGTAGATTTGTGTCGTACTACGTACTCGTGCCACGCCCCACTTAAATTAATTTCGCAAAAGCTCACCAACCTAAGTTGGTGCTCAGCACCAAAATGGGCAGACCACCAAATTGAGCAAGTTTCTCGCCAAAAAACTTCACAAATTTGTATCAAATCGAAAAAAATATGACTGTTGACACCGATACCGAAGAAAGGTTGCTTGAAGCCGTGCCTTTTAAAAAGACAATCCTCGGATTTCAGTGGCTAGTATTGCGCGAGATTTCGACGTTCCGCGCAATACGTTGAGCAGACGAATTCATGGCGGTGTGGTTGCCAAAGGGCGCCTTGCCTCCAACGCAAGGCTTACGCCTCCAGAAGAGGCGGCCTTGTGTAGATATATCGACAGACTAGAGATGGTCAACCTTGCAGTAAGGCGCGAATTCGTTACTGACGCCGCCAATACCATACTGCGAGAGAGGTGCCGGCCTTCCGAATACGCTCCAATTGGCCCTACTTGGACTGCACGCTTTTTAAAGCGTCAAAAATACCGCGTATATCGCCAAAGTGTCCTTGATGTCAATCGCCAGGGTAGTGAGCGTCTGCCTCAAGTCACAGAGTACTTCAACTTACTGCAAAAGGTGCAGGAGGACAACGGCGTTGACCCCCCAGACATTTGGAATATGGACGAAACGGGCTTCCGAATTGGTATAGGCAAGGACCAGTTGGTTGTTACAAGAAGGCCAAGGTCCCAGTACCTTGGCGCAGTACAAAACAGGGAGTCTGCTACTGCAATTAAGGCTATTTCGGCGACTGGCGACTACCTCCCGGCGTTTTTAATTATGAGCGGCAAACGCCATATGAGCCGCTGGTTTACGGCGCCTTACCTTGACGGCAGGACTGTGATATCGATGACTGACTCTGGCTACACCAACGACGAGATCAGCCTTCAATGGCTTCACCACTTCCAAAAGCATACCGAAAAAAGCGTTGTAGGGACGAAAAGGCTGTTAATACTTGACGGCCATGGCAGTCACCATACGCGCCAATTTATTCAATACTGCAACGATCACAATATTATTCCTTTTGGCTTACCACCGCATTTAACTCACCTCCTTCAACCTCTCGACGTTGTTGTTTTTCAGCCTTTAAAGCACTACCACGCCAAAGCCCTTGATTTGCTTGCAAGGGACGGTTTGACTGAATTTGGCAAGCTGGACTTCTTTTCAATAATTGAAGACGTACGCAAGTCAGCCTTCAAGGTGTCAACTATTGTGAAATCCTTCCAAGTCACCGGTATTCACCCTTTCAACCCTCAGCCAGTCCTTGCAACGCTTAGCGACCGAATTGCGCAACGGACGCCGTCGCCCCAGTTGCCCCTATCGTCACCTTTCGAAACGCCACTTACTTTACGCCAAATTAACAAGGCAGCCGATCAGCTTGAAGATATATTTGAAGAGGAGGACTCAATAAGCCCGTCTACAGCAAAAAAGCTGCGAAATTCCATCAAAGAGTCCCTCTCCCTCGCCACCGAATTGGTTCAAACGAAAAGGGACCTCAGCCGCACCAAATTGGCTGAGCAGTCAAGGCGGCAGGCCAGGGCCAGTTCAAATCGGTCCCTACAGTCTGGAGGCATACTAGAGGTCGCAGAGGCACGTCAAATGGTACTCCAGAACGACATAGAGGCGGAGAAAAAGGCCTTGTTGCGCGCACAACGGGCTATCAGGGCCAGCACCAGGAGGCAACAATTGCCTTGGAAGAAATGGGCTGACGCGGCAGTTGAAAAGGCCAAGGCATGGAGGAAGGCAGAGATATTGCCACTATTAGAAATTTATGTGGATGACAAGCCTGTACGGCGCGCAAAGCGCGGTTGAAGTTGAAGGTGTAGATAATTGACGATGCTGCTCAATTTGGTGGTCTGCCCATTTTGGTGCTGAGCACCAACTTAGGTTGGTGAGCTTTTGCGAAATTAATTTAAGTGGGGCGTGGCACGAGTACCAGTTGTGCGACGTCCGGAAAAATCCGAAAATCCCGCACAAAATCAGGGGCAAAAGGGGCTTCGCGCAGCCTCAAGAGGTACACGGAAAAAAACTATTACACGATCGCCTTTTTTTAACCCCTTATCTAACCCTGTGACGAAATGGCCTGTGACGGCTAGCCCGAGCACAGCCTCCCGACGAGGCCGACGTGCTGACCGCCTTGCCTTTCTAGGCCATGGAATGGAGAACGCCTTGGTGTTGCAGGGGTGTGTCGGCCGAGAGCACTGACGTGACCGGGCGCGCCAGCATGAAGCTACTCCAGGCTGCTGCTCCCGCCCACCTGCTTGCTGCGCTAATGGCAAGCGGATGAAGGGAGACGAGTGATGGTGGCAGTAGGCTCCGCGCAGCAACGATGTCTCGGAGAGCGGAGTCGACTTGATCTCACCCGAGGGATCGTCTGGGCGGGCCTAGGGCGCGACTGGGCTTCCATGTACTCGTACAGATACGACTGTACTGGGTTCGTCACTGGATTTTCCGTGTGATCATTTCAGCGTGTGCATTCAGTCAGTATAGATCGCAAATGCGATTGCCCGCTTTTACGTCTTCTTCTGAAATCCAGGCTGCCACTGTGATCCCCCACGCTGGCTTGCTCCTTCCTCCAGACGCGACCCGTCTCGCACCCGTTTCACCGATGGAAGGAGCGAGGTGTCCAGCCTAGAGGACTGTCAAACGACGGGAATAGCAAGAAGACGCCAGCACGCTTCAGTTTGTCGAAAGTCTACCTTTTCCCTTTCGATTCATCTGCCTGGCACCGCCTTCCTCTCTAACCGCCCTGCTTTTCTCACGGCCATTGCAGGAGAGTGGAGCTGGGCAGCCTTGATGCTGCGGAGCAGTCTTTCTAGACCCCGTTCGCTCCTCTTTTGCCCGCTCGTTTACCCGCTCAATTGCCCAGGCTAGCCAGGCCGCCCCCTGTCGACCGCTGGCCGCAGATATGTGACCGGACAAGCGAGAGATGATTGGCCAGACAAGTGATGGACAACTGACGGACAAGTGACCAGGGAAGCCTCCTCTCCACCCCCTCCCCCGCCCGTTCCCCGTCTTCTGTCTCTGTCTACAAGCACGCAGCACCTGTTTAAGCGCCGAAGATTTAGTATGCACGCAACATGCCTTTATACTCGCTACTCGTCTGCATGGGCACCCCCTCTTGGATAAGCCGGGCTTGTTTCGACTACTGGGCCTTGTGGTCGTGTATGCAGGGGTTTCCGATACGCAGCTCAGCTGAACGGAAGTCTCTGGATATAAATGAACCGTCTCCCACCCGGTTTCCTTCTCCATTTCACTCAATTCTACATCAAACACCTTCCAGCATCCTGTGTTCAGACTTCCTAGACTCTTCAGACTTCTCACACTCCCAGACCTCCCACACTTGACCTTCGGCATGGCGCCCGTCAACATTCACTCCCAGGAGTACCGGGACTTGTTGGACATCATTGACAGGCTGCGTTCGCAGGGCATCAGCCGTTATGTCGACTTGCCAGAGATCATCGTCTGCGGTGACCAGTCGGCCGGCAAAAGCTCCGTGCTAGAGGCCATCTCCCGTTTATCCTTCCCGACCAAAGACAACTTGTGCACGCGCTTTGCCACCGAGCTCATCATGCGGCGGAACTCCAACCGCGAAATCAAGATCTCTATCATCCCCCACCACAGCCGCACCGCGAGCGAGAAGGAAAAGCTGAGCACCTTTGCAGCCGAGGTGGATCCGGAGAACCCAGACTTGGCACCGGTGATCGAGGCCGCCAAAGCTGCCATGGGCCTTACCGATGACGCCGACAAGAGCGCCAAGCGCTTCAGCAACGATGTGCTGCGCATCGAGTTATCGGGGCCGGAGCAGCAGCACCTGACCCTGGTCGACCTGCCGGGTATTTTCCGGGCCGGCAATTCGGAGCAGTCAGTGGACGAGGCGCCGGCCGTGGAGAAGCTGGTGCTGGACTACATGAAGCGGCCGCGCAGCATCATCCTGGCCGTCGTTTCGGCCGGGTACGACTTTGCCAACCAAGGGGTGACGACATTTTCGCGCCAGGTCGACCCCGACGGCCAGCGCACGCTGGGCCTCATCACCAAGCCAGACAAGCTGGACAAGGGTTCTGAGAGCGAGCTCGCGTTTGTCAAGCTGGCCGAGAACCGCGACGTGAAGCTGCAGCTGGGCTGGCATGTGCTCAAGAACCGCGGTTTTGAGACGCGCAACGCGACGTCCGACGAGCGCGATGCCGACGAGGCCGACTTCTTCAGCCGTGGCGTGTGGGCCACAGCCAACCCAGCCCACCTCGGCGTCGAGACGCTACGACCGCGGCTGAGCACCGTGCTCAAGAACCAAATCCTGGCCCAGCTGCCCGTCATGCTGCAGGACATCAGCGCGCTGCTGGCCGACTGCCAGCACGGGCTGTCCAAGCTGGGCGCGTCGCGCGCCACCGTCCACGAGCAGCGGCAGTATCTGATGCGCGTCAGCCTGCCCTTCATCCACCTCATGACGTCGGCCGTCGACGGCATCTATACCAACTCGAGCTTCTTTGGCGACACGCCCACCGAGAGCCGCCAGGACCGACGGCTCCGGGCCGTCATCCAAGCCATGCTCACGCGCTTCTCCGAGAACATGCATCGGAACGGGAGCACGCGGGAGATCCTCGAAGACGACGACAACGGCTACAGCCGCATCGCAGAGTCCACAAGGAATTTCATCTATCGGTCGGACTTTGTCGACGAGGTCAAGCTGCTGCTGGCCAACACGCGCGGCCGCGAGCTTCCGGGCATGTTCAGCCCGCTGGTCGTCAGCGAGTTGTTCCACCAGCAGTGCCAGCCCTGGGTCGGTCTGGCCGAGGCCTGCGTCGAGGAGGCGCTGGCAGCGACGCAGAAGACGATCAGCGCCGCCCTCGACCACACGGCCGTGTCGGAGACGGCGGGGCGCATCATCCAGGGCGTCGTCGGCCCGGCCATGGACGAGCTGCGGGCCGCGCTGAAGGCCAAGACCGAAGAGCTCGTGGCGCCGCACCGCGACGGCCATCCCATCACGTACAACCACTACCTCACCGACAACGTGCAAAAGACGCGCCACGCCCGCCTGATTGTGAAGCTGCAGGACGTTCTGGAGTCGTTCTTCAACGTGGACCAACTGGCCGACACCAAGAGACACAACTTTCCGTCCGGCCTAGACGCCAACAACCTGCTGAGCATGCTGACGGCCAACATGGAGCGCGACATGGAGCGGCAGGCGAGCTCGGACGCTATCGACTACATGGAAGCGTACTACAAGGTGGCCCTCAAGCGGTTCATCGACGACGTCAGCGTGCTGGCCATTGAGCACTGCCTCGTGGCCAAGCTGCCGGCCATCTTCACGCCAGACATGATCCTCGACATCCCGGACGACGACATCACGCGCCTGGCGGGCGAGACTGAGGAGGCCGTCTCCGAGCGCGCCTACCTGCTGGAGAAGAAGGCCATTCTGGAGCGGGGCGGACAGGAGCTGCGGCGCCTGAACCAGAACCGGCCGCCCGAGCCGGGGCCGGTGGCGGGGTCTGTGCCCCAGCGCACGCCGAGAGTCAGCATCTCCGCCTCGGAAAACAGCTGTGATAGCAGCAACAGCAATCTAAACGTCATGGACGAGCTAGCAGACAGCATCAGTCAATTTTGTGTTTCTGGCTAGATGAAAGTGCTCGCCATGACGAGGACGATATGCAGTAGGTGAGTAGCGCAGGTTATTAGGACAGGACAGGACAGGACAGGACAGGACAAAGTACAAGCAGCCGGACAGCCGGATAGCCAGAATTGACATCAATCATATCAACACTCTCCACTACTGCGTATGCTCCCCCATCTCGGTGGCCCCCTTGTCTTCGTTGTTCCCCCTGTCATCCCTATTTCCCTTGTCTCCCTTGCCTTCCTTTTCCCCCACCTAGACTAGTGTTATGAACCAATTCCGAATTCCCTATGTGACGGGCCAAGTACCCGGAGACAGCTTGGCAGAGTGCCAAAGCTATACGGCTAACCAGGATCTGTCGCGGGCACTCAGCCGACTCGGCGGCAGGTCGTGCCCCATCGAGACTCGTCTCAGGGGGTAGTGGTTGCCAGGACAACGGACTACCCCTAAGCTTGTACGTAGAAAAGGAGGGACTCTCCTTCCTCTTAGTTTCTTCCTTCTCTTGTATCTTAATTCTCTTTGTTAACAAGACGCTTGTTCTTTTGTGCGTTCTAGCGACCTCTCCTAGGCGCCCGCTACATTATTATAGTTTTTGTCGATCCACACGAGACGGATAAAAACAAAAGGTACAAGTGAATAGGTGTAGATTAGCTGTTGAATGCAAGTCACTCTAGATCCTGTACGTCCTCCTCTTGGTGGAAGATATACAATTGATCTGTTGGTGAAGCTGCTTGTCTCCTCCAAAGTACGAAACACACAAATTGGTGGGCAAATTACTCCTGTAGGGACCGCTCCTCGCGCTACCCCTATCTTTCGGATCATGCCCAGCAGCCACGTGTGCCCACACGTGACCACGCGGGCGCCCACAGCGCTCCCAGACGCATTTATACCGACATATACATATAAGAAATGAGGACAATCGGATAGCGAGGACTTGGATGGCGCAGAGCTGGATGGCGGCGAAATGTCTAGATTATATGCTTCGGCTAAGCGGACTGCCACGTGCATATGCAAGTGTCAAAAGCCCTGTATTATACACTGTACTTCTATGTGACTTTGCCCCCTCTGCTGAAACTGCAAAAACGGTGACCAGTTCGATTCTAGGGCTGTAACAGCACATTCTCGCATTAAGCTGTATTCTTAGGTATTGATTACTCATGACTGCTCTTCTGGAGACGATAGTTCTCCCAGCACAAACTCCAACAAGTACCATGTTCCCTCCCGGCAACTCGCCAGGCACAGTCAGCCCGTATAGCTCAGTGGTAGAGCGCAGCACTCGTAATGCTGAGGTCCACGGTTCGATCCCGTGTGTGGGCAGTTGAGTTTTTTGTTCCTCTTGTCATTAATCTCTGTTCGCTCACTACGCCGATAGCAGGCTCTCCACAACCGAGTACCGGCTGTACGGCCGGCACGGCAGCCACGCGCCACTGTCGTCCTGGCTGCGTTCGCTCAGCGTCGTATGCGGCCGCAGCCAGCGCCGGCTCTTGTATTGTTCCTCGTCCTCGTCCTCGTCCTCCTTTTCACGCGACCGCACCTTTGCCTGGTCAAAATATATCCGCATCACCCGCTCCTGCTCCGCATACCACGTCAGGTTGGCCTCGCTCTCCTCATCCTCATCCATGAGTCCGGCCCGGTACAGCTCTGCAATCGTGCGCCGTGATTGCTTCAGATTCACGAATCGCAGCGCCGGCTGCGAGACATCCACCCGGTCGACCGGTTGTCGAAAAACAGCCGTTGCTCCCGTCTGCGCGCACGGTTGTAGGCGTTGATGATTTTCTGGGCTAGGAGTTGCAGGCTTCGTGCAGGAAATGAGACGTCTTCATCCCGTTGATAAACGACTCGGACTTTAAAAAAGTACGGGAAAGTCCTTGGGAAGCCTCGTCTGTGCGAAGCTTATGTTGTTCTTGGGGAACAGCGACTTCTCGCTAATAAGATCCTGGATGCCCGAGAATGCGTTGCGACACTCCTGCCCGAGTTCAGGAAACACCCACATCTTTGGGGGGTAGTATTTGTTCGTGATAGTCGTGCAGCCAGACGTGGTCGGCTTAGCCTTTCTAACATCAGATAGTGTCTGCACGGCAGGGCGAGGAAGAGGGATGAATCGTGGCATGACATAGTTAAGGCGGTCGATGGCGCTGAGGTAGACAATGTATGGAAAACCAAGTTGATCAAGTTCTAAATGAAATGTTTCTCAATTTGCTAGGGATTCATATCTCGAGACCGCAAGAGTATGGTCCAGGCAAGCGTATGTGGGGGGAAAAACAAGGAGACGCCCACTCGTCAGACGTCTTTCTCTTCTCTCGCCACTTTACGATAATTGCCTGCTAAATCACCTCTCGAAGTTCTTCTTCAATTCGATCCAACAGGGCAGTCACGACCTATTCATCACAATCTTTTCACACCAACACAAAGGTGCCAACATCCACGCCCCGCGCCGTTACGGCTTCCAGCGTCTCTCGCGGGTCTTCCGTCTGCACGGCGCCGTGCTCGTCCGTCAGCGTGCCGTCGGCAGCCTGCATCCAGCCCCTCGGCAACGGAGCCAGACGTACATCCGCCACCAGCGCCTCTGTCTCCGGATTGTAACTCAACCATCGTTCCTTGCCCGTGGACCAGTCAATGCGGACACGCCATGGCGCCGGCAGCGGCCCCAGAAGCGCCTGTGCCTCCATCAAGCCGTTGACATACGCGGGCCCAACGACGCGGAACGACGAATCCACCCGCCGCAAGACCATGGGATGCGGACAGCCCAGCAGCACCGCCACCGTATCGCCGGGCTGCATGTCCACGGGGCCCATGCCGGACAGTCCGTCTGCAGTGCTGAAAAATGTGCAGTCCTTTTCGTCGCGCAGCATGTCCTCGACCAGGTGGCCATGCGTCTGGTCGGCGTCCGTGGCCGCGGCCCCGAGCGCCGCCACCTGGTCAAACTCGTCGGCGTACGCGCGCGCCGTAGTGCCAATCGCCCGACGCTCGCCCACCCAGCCGAAGCGGATCGTGGTGAAGAAGTCGACGGCGTCCGTGGCGTCTGCATGGTGTTGCTGCCAGAGGGTGTGCCAGGCCGTTATCGTTTGCCACGCAGCCGCTGGCGTCACTGCCGTGTCGGTCTGCCGCCAAGACGCGTCACTGCAGGCAGCCACGCGCGCTGCCTCTATGCCACGTACGGCAAGCTGTCCGGGTGCGATGCACTCTGCATGCGCGGCCGAACTGCCCGCAGCCCGTGCCTGCTGTGGCGTCACGACGACGCCTGTCTGCCAGCGAGGGACCCACGAGGGCGCCGATTGGTCATTTACATTGGCGGTGCAGAACTTGAGCAGAATCAGGTTGCGGTGGACCGCCAAAAAGGCCAAAAAGGCATCTCGGAAGACGTCGACTGGCGCGGCACGGTAATCCGGCACAATCGCTGTCGCCAGCCGCCGCGGCACCAGACCGAGCAGCGCATAGATGCGGTCGCGCGCGTCCGCGCAGCCACAGCCGCGTGTCGACCGCAGCAGGTACGACAGACTGTCCCAGTCGTGCGTGCTGGTCGTGGCCACGGCGTGTGGCAGCCACCAGACGGGCGCCGGGCAGAGGTCGGCACGCAGCGCGGCGGGCAGAGTCGTCTCGCGCAAGAGGCGGAGGCCGCGCCGGACGAGGTACCAGGGCACAACACAGGTGCCGCACTGCATCATGGCGCCGGTGCCCATGTCGCCGTCGGTGTCGCTGTCGGACGGCACGCAACGCGCCAGCAAAATCTCCTGCCACACCCACAGCCGCTGCCACCACGCGTGGTCCCAGAAGAGAGCTCGCAATGCCGCCGCCGTGGCAGGCGTGCATGGGTACTGCGTGTACCATTCTGGGTGGTCGGCGCCCGGCGCACGGTAGCCGCCGCTCGGGGTGATTTCGATCTGTCGGCCGAGAGATGCCAGCGTCTGCAGCGCCACGTCGCTGGTGGCTGTCGCCGGTCCGAGCCAGGCGACCACGCGCGGTGCCAGCGCGTAGAGGCTGCCCATGCGCGCGACGTGACGACCGCGCTCGCCCAGGTCCTTCTGGTTGATGCAGATGGCGTCGACCCAGAGCGTCCGGGGCCGGTCGGGATACCGGAGGTGGCGCAGCGCGCGGACCAGGTTCGGCTGGATGGCCATGGTAAAGGGCGGCGTGTCCGTGTCAATGTAGACGATTTCTTCCGGCTCGGATGGTCCCCAACAGTACGAGAGCGCCTCATAGTACACGTCTGACACTGGAGGCATGTCGACGGCCGTGTCGTCCTCTGGTGCTTCCATCTGGGGGTGCTGCCAGGACGAGGCCGACCCGTCCGTGGCCCAGTAGAGCAATCGTCCCTCGAGCGTGTATTCGGCACGCCATCCCTCTGGCAGTATCGCCCGCGCTCTCTGCAGCCGTGCCGTGTTCGTGGACGACAGCTCCCCGTCTGGCACCGGCAGATACAAATGCTGGAACCGTAGTCGGATCACATCGTCAAACTGCCCCGGCAGCAGTGTCGCCAGCCGAATTTCGCCCTGGTCCAGGTCGAGCGATGTGTATTCGAGCGGGCGGAGAGGAGTAGCCATGGCGAGATGTATCGTCAAAGTCCTGTCCCAAGAGTCTGACTGCTTCTTATAAGCCCATGGAGGGGTTGCCCCACTTCCTGTGCTGCGCCGAATAGGCGACTGGCAAACTGAGTGGACTACTGTTGCGCATAAGGCCTCCCAGTGGACATTGTCGGTATAAATGCGTCTGGGAGCGCTGTGGGCGCCCGCGTGGTCACGTGTGGTCACACGTGACCACTGGCAAGATCCGAAAGATAGGGGTAGCGCGAGGAGCGGTCCCTACAGGAGTAATTTGCCCACCAATTTGTGTGTTTCTACTTTGGAGGAGACAAGAAGCTTCACCACCAGATCAACTGTATACCCGCCTCAAGGAAGAGGAGGACGTACAGGATCTAGAGTGACTTGCATTCAACAGCGAATCTACACCCATTCACTTGTACCTTTTGTTTTTATCCGTCTCGTGTGGATCGACAGTTATAACTAAGAGATCACTACATTTGACGCATTTCACCAAAAATCCCTTACCAAAAGACCTCTGGTCAGAAGCCCATGAAACCACCGCAACGATGAGCGCTAGAAGCGATGATGGCGCATCCGAAGCCGCCCGCGAGGCCCAGCAAATCGAGGCCGACTTCAAGGCCAAGAAGAAGGCGGAGATCATGGACTTCGTGGCCGCGATAAACGCCGGCGGCACGGCCGACGGCGACTTACACGGCGCGGCCCAAGACTTCGGATCATGGAAGCTGGAGGATTTCAACGCCGCTGGAGGTGCGGCCTTGGCGGAGATGCGCCGGCTCTTTCTCCGGCGCGGTCTCTTCGTGGCCAACCATTTTGTCTCCGGAGGAAGTCTGGCCAAAAGCCTCATGGATGTGATCAGAAGCCGTGAGCTGGCACCGTGGCCCGACAGCGCCCTCAGGGTTTTTACCAAGACCTCCGTGTTGCAGTCCCGCGACGAGGACCTCCAAGTCCGCATCCCCCGCTCCTGCATCGATCCCGAGTACTACAGCCTTGACCGCGACGAGACCCCTGCCGCCACCAGCGCTGAGATCCCGACTCCCGCTACCCCTGTCCCGGCTTCTCAACTCTATCTCCCGGTCCCCCAGTACCAGACGCCTGATCCGACTCCCCAGGTTCCCCTCCCGGCCCGTACCCCGACCTTCCGCCAGCACCAGTACCTAAACCAGAGGACCTTCGATCGGACCCCTTTCCGGACCCCGGCCCGCGAGAACACGCCGTACAACCAGTCCTCACTCCCCAGCCCTCTGACTATCACCGCGGACCTCGAATATATCTCGCCGGTCGATACGGTGGACGAGAAAGAGCAGAACAGGGCAGTGCGAGAGGTCCAGAAAAGCTACCCGGCGGAGATGAAATACCAGGGCTCCTTTGACGAGATGAGTCTCCTGCACCGCACCAGCCAGTTCCTCCGCCGCTGCTGCGATATGGGAGTTCATGAGGCCTTTCTGACCAAAACTATACCGTTTATGATGGCGTACGGAGAGGTCTACGATCACTGCGACTACCTCCGTACTCACACCTCTGACTGGCGCCTCCTCATCGAGCAAATGGCGCTTCGCTTCGAGAGTCCCTCTGTCACGCGCGCCAGAACGAACAAGTGGTACTACCTGAGCCTCAACGACGTGGTGCAAGAGAACCCGGAGAGGCCCCTGTCTGACGCCGTGCGCACCCTATACGAGCGCCTCACGCGCGGCCAGCGCTCGCTAAGCAAGGAAGATCAGAACTCCGCTGTGTTGAAAGCGCGCTTGTTAATGGCCTACGAACAGCACCCCTCTACCTCGCGCCATGCGACTATTGCGGCGGTACAGGCTACAGGCCCTGATCACATCTTCCGCTTGATCTACGACTTCGTTGTGGCAGACGAGCGCGCCGCCAGATCCCCGATCAGGCCCCCTACCGCTTACCAGGCCGCACCCGGCGCTTACTACTCTGACCGGACCTACCAGAGTGGTGCGCGCGCCCCCCGACGCCCCCTACCGAGCCCCGGCGCGGCCCCTGCTCAGACGGCCTTCAAGTGTTACATTTGCGGCAAGGAAGGCTGCCGCTGGAGCCGCCACACCGACGCCGAAAGGGCCGCCCACAAGAGGGACTGGCAAGGCCGTACTAGCGGCACGAAGGCCCAGTACTTTACTACCATGGTCAGCGTGGAAGGAGACTGGGATTCTGATCAAGAAAGCGCTCCCGAGACGGAGGCTTCCCAGACCTTCTTCACCTCTCCCACCAGTGAGGCTGACAACGAGCCCTACACGACGTTCTGGGCGACGCTGGTCAGCAGCGACAACGGCGCCCTGGCGGCCCTAGAGAGCCAGAAAGACGTCTACGCCCTCACCTCTCCCCCTGGCAGCCAGCGCGATGATACGATCGAAGCCCCGTTTGTAGGACTCTCCCGCTACAACGACAATAAATTCATGGGCTTCATCATCGACACCGGCGCGGCCGAGTACTCTACTTGCGGCGCACCGCAAGCGGCGGCCCTGCAAAAGCTCCGCCACAACGTCTCGGTCGACCCCTCGACCGCAGGCTCCGTCAGCATTAAATTCGGCCTGGGCGCTACCGCATCCACGGGATCTCTAATCACAGAGACCCCCCTGGGCGCGGTCACGTTCCACGTCATGCCTGTTGACACCCCTTTTCTCCTGTCCCTGGCAGACATGGACCGCCTGGTGTGTTATTACGATAACACACGTGACGTCGTGGTCTCAAGAGGCGGCGAGACCCCGGTCCTCCGCCGCTTCGGCCACCCCTTCATCGGCACCCCAGAGACGGCGCACTTCTTCGGCCAGAGTAGCTTCTTCACTGAATCGGAGCTACGGAGGCTGCACCGCCGCTTTGGCCACCCCTCCGTTGATCGGCTTCACCGGCTACTCTCTGCCGCCGGCCATGGATCCGTCGATCGGAAGTCCCTGCAGAAGATTCGAGACTTCTGCCACAACTGTCAGCTGCACCAAGGACCGCCAAAGCGCTTTAAATTCAACCTCCAAGAAGGCCAGGATTTAGTATTTAACGGCAGCGTTTTGGTAGATGTGGCTTATATCGACGGCAAGCCATATATCCACGTGGTTGACGAAGCAACGGGCTTCATGGCGGCCCGCTGGCTCACCAATATGACAGCGCAACACACATGGGATATGTTCCGTGACTGCTGGGTTGACACCTATATCGGCCCGCCTGACGTCGTCGTGCATGACCAAGGCACAAATTTTACAGCCAAGGACTTCAAAGACAACGCTGCGTTGTTGGGATCAGAAGTCAAGGCTATCCCCACGGAGGCTCACCACAGCGTGGGCAAGGTGGAGCGTTACCACGGCGTTATTGAACGGGCCTACCGCATAATCACCGCAGAAGCCCCGGAGCTTCCACCAGCGTCAGCCCTCCAAATGGCCGTGAAAGCCGTCAATGACACGGCAGGGCCCAACGGCCTTGTCCCCACACTCCTCGTTTTCGGAGCCTACCCACGGCTTTCAGCGTCTAGCAGTCCGTCCCCCACGATAAGCAAGCGCGCAAATGCAATCAAGCTTGCTATGAAAGAGCTTGAAAAGGCGCGGGCAAGCCGTCAGATATCCGAGGCTATGAGGCTCCGCAACGGGCCTGACCCCGTCAAGCCCGCATTAAATGATTTAGTGCTTGTTTGGCGCACTAATAATAGGCCTGGCGGCCCGGGATGGGACGGCCCCTTCCAGGTGCGCGCCGTTGACGACGAAGACGTCACGGTAGACAACGGTAACGGGGTTCTGAGCACCTTCCGCAGCACTTCCGTGCGGATCTACAGCGCCGACGGCTCTCCACCGCCGCCGCAGGCCCCTGATCAGGACTCCATCACCGTGGCCACGATCCCCGCCCCCGCGACGCCTCCCCTCCGACGTACTAGAGGTAGGCCGCGTAGAGCTCCTCCCGCCGCCTACGCCGTCCTTGAAGGCACTGTATCAGCTATTTGGCTCACGAGCCCTCCCCCGTCGCCCTCCTACGATTTCTCGAGGCGCTCAGAGATTCTGGGCCTCCTTGAGAAGGGCGCCTTCGAGCCAGTCTCTCGATCGGAGATCCCACGCGGCGCGAGGCTCTTCAACGGGCGCTTTGTTGACGAAATCAAGCACGCAGGGACTGCCCAGGCAGTCGAAAAGAGCCGCTTCGTGGTGCAGGCGCACAGCGATGCAGGTAAAACGAGCGTGCTGACGCAGTCCCCAACGATTCAGCGCATGAGCCAGCGCCTACTGCTTTCGATCGCAGCCTGCAGACTCTCGACCCCAGGGATTCAACTGCTACTCCGCGATATCTCACAGGCTTACGTTCAGGCCACCACGGTGCTGCAGCGGGACTTCTTCGTGAATCCCAACGCCGCTGTACGTGAGATTTTGGCGCTGCCAGAGGGCGAAGTCCTCCGTATCCTGAGGCCTTTGTACGGCGTCCCCGAGGCTGGAAATCACTGGTTTGCCACATACACCAGGCACCACACGGAGGCCCTAGGCATGACGCAGTCTACGTACGACTCCTGCCTCATGATACGCAAAGACGACGCATTTGGGATCGTAGGCCTGCAGACAGACGACACGCTGATCCTCGCCAACGAGCCCTTTGCGGCCCTAGAAGAGTCAGCTCTCCGCGAGGCGGGCTTCCTCGCAAAGCCCCGAGAGGCTCTCTCCGCCTCCTCACCACTGAAATTCAACGGCGGAGTGCTGCAGCTTTTAGAGAACGGTGACCTCTCACTCTCCCAGGAGAGCCAGGTGGTGAATATCAGCCTCATCACCAAAGAACCGCAGGTCAACAAAGGCACGAGAGGCAGAGTCTCTGAACCTCTCGATCAGAAACGCCAGTACGTGGCCCAGCGCGCCCGAGGCGCCTACGTGGCCTCCGTCTGCCAGCCCGAGGCGGCCCACGACCTCTCCTCCGCCGCCCAACACACGGACCCCGGTAAAGAGGAGGTTGAAGCCCTCAACACGAGGCTGCAGTGGCAGATCGATAACCCAGCGCGCGGCCTGCGCTTCGTGGCCCTCGACGAGGGCTCTATTCAGGTAGTAGTCTTCACAGACGCTGCCTTCGCCAACAACAAAGATTTGAGCTCACAGATCGGCTACGTGGTGACGATTCGTGACGCCGCAGGGCGCTGCAATATCATTCACTGGTCCTCTACCAAGTGCCGCCGCGTCACTAAACCAGTCCTGGCAGCTGAATTATATGCTTTTGTACACGGCTTCGACGTTGCCAGCTGTATCAAGGCTACGCTGGACCAGACTTATGATCGACAGATCCCTCTCGTGATCTGTACAGACAGCAAAAGCGTATTCGATGCGATCACGCGGCTTGGGACAACAACGGAGAAGAGGCTTATGATCGATGTCGCCATGCTTCGCCAGTCCTACGAGCGCAGGGAGATCGCGGAAGTCAAATGGATTGCTGGAGAGACGAACCCCGCCGACGCCATGACGAAAAGCAAGGCCAACGAGGCCCTGGCGAGGCTCGTCGACACGAATCTCATCAAGCTGAAGGAGGAGGCTTGGGTAGAGAGAGAGGAAAAGGCTGGCGCTACATGAGCGCCACGCAAAACTTCTGATCACGTTTACTGATCATTTTCTTTTGTTTTTCTTTTGTTTTTGTCTCCTTTTTTCTATACGCACGCACCGCATTCATACCGCCTCTCACGACTTTTAAAGAGAGAGCCAGTGTCGGTATAAATGCGTCTGGGAGCGCTGTGGGCGCCCGCGTGGTCACGTGTGGTCACACGTGACCACTGGCAAGATCCGAAAGATAGGGGTAGCGCGAGGAGCGGTCCCTACAGGAGTAATTTGCCCACCAATTTGTGTGTTTCTACTTTGGAGGAGACAAGAAGCTTCACCACCAGATCAACTGTATACCCGCCTCAAGGAAGAGGAGGACGTACAGGATCTAGAGTGACTTGCATTCAACAGCGAATCTACACCCATTCACTTGTACCTTTTGTTTTTATCCGTCTCGTGTGGATCGACAGACATAATAATAATAATAATATATTTTAACGTCGCGCCGCGTAGCGGCGACCTCCCGAAGGGTATGCGACGGGGCGGTGGCAAGCAGCTGATATCTGCTGGCAACCGTCCGTTTCTATGAGATGGGGGGGGTGATCCTCTGGCTACTATACAGAATTGGACGGGTGCAGAGCACGCTCGTTGGCAGGCGCAGAAGCAGGGCATGCGGACGTGGTGATGCGATCCAGGCAGGGGATACATTTCGGTCAGGGCCGCCTGTGTGGGCAGGTCCTGCGTGGTGTGTCGTTGGCTTTTGGCTATTCCCTTGAAGTCAGATATTGCAGCTGACCAAATGGGCTAGGCGGTGCGGCGGTGACGCGCCGGGCCTCCCAGTGGACAGGCACCTTGACAAGGCAGAAAATGGGGAGTGACCGTATGGTTCTGTGCATGCGAGGCAAAAATAAAAAATAAAGAAAATACAAAGTTAAAAACGTACAGCAGCGGGTATTCGCTGGTCGTCACCGACCCAACTACTAATCCGCCGATTACTGGTTTAACTAGGGGAGAGCGGACGGGATCCCGTGTTCTCCAGTATCTATGGCCGTACGTGAAAGACGACATAGGGGCTTGGTTTATAACTTGCAGATTGTAGAAGTGAGTGTATTGAGAACTGCCTGCGGCATAGGAGTTAAGCCGTGGTTAATCATTTCTGCATCATTGAGACGAACTCCGAATAGCAGCGTGAAAAAGAGGCTTTATGTGGATTCACCTGTACAAATGCGATGGTTCAAGCAATGCACATTGGTGTTCACCGTGATCCTGTACGTCCTCCTGTCTGCAGGAAGCTATACAATTGATCTGTGGTGAAGTGGTCTGTCTTTTCTCGTAGTCCGACGCACCAAAATTTGGTGCGCGAGACTACATCTATGGACTCTGTGACACTACCCCTATCTTCCAGTGGGTCTGGTCGGGACCCTACAGCCCGATGCCTCCCATCCCTCCTGTGCGCGCACTGCTTACATAATCATATTCTAGCGATGCGATGCATTCATACCGACACTTTAAATGATATTAGAAAAGTATTCTTTACATCAATGTGACTTCACACTCCTCTGCCTGTCTCTAGTCTATCACCATCTCAGCTTCTGCTGTCCCCCACATCCGAAACATTCCCACGCGCTTCCACGTGCTCTTCGTCCCCTCCACCGAGAATACCAGCAGTCCAGAAGCAAACAATTTAAGCTCTGACTCAGGACTATACCCTCTCCCCGAAGCCACCCACACAAGATGCACCTCGTCCTGTTCTGCTTCTGTAAGCCGGTATGTGCAGTAGCCCTCTACCATCTGCGGACGTGCTGCGGCCCTCGGCCGCCACCCCCCCATAGGTATCACCCTGTGCCCGGGCAGCGTTATAGCACCGCCCAGGGACCTCGCCGACGGCCGGCTCAAAGAGCAGGCTTCAAGGCAAGTGCGTCAGCACAAGTCACCAATCCCCGTCAGCCCGCCCTCCTTGGCAGCTGTCGGACGTCACGTGCACTCCGACTGTATATAGGTATCTCCTCTGTGTCTGCCAACATGTATATAGACCGGGTGCCAACCCACCCATAGCCCCGGGCAGCAGCCGGCCGCAAGGCCGGCGCGCGGCCCCGTCGCATACCCCAAGGGAGGTCGCCGCTCACGCGGCGCGACGTTAAAATTCAATCAATCAATCAATCAATCTGCGGACGTGCTGCTTTCAGAAACCCCTTTGTTCGCGGAGCTCTCTTTGTGCGCAGTGTGATGTTGCCGCTAGTCACATGGCCATACGGCAATAGCGGCGGTGACAGTGTGATGTTGTGTGAAGTTAGCGTCGCTGCAGTCAGTATAGTTAGGCAGGTATCAGTCATGATTTTGTCCACTAGGCCAGGGGGGTGGGAGCCCGGGTGGTCTAGCACCGAGATCCAGGACCAGCCGGGACTGCGGTACTGGTCGAACGGCAGCTCCTGCCCGTCGGGGAAGCCCAGTCGCCACAAAAGGCCCCTGATAATGTCGCTCTTCCAGATGCCTCCGAGAAAAGCGTTATCAGGTGCTACAAAAGTGTTGCGTTCGCGAGTAACAATGCCCGCGATGGCGCTTAGGCGGTCTTCGGGAACAGTCAAGCGACGGCCGCTGTATGATACAACCAGACTGTGCCATTGTAGGATCTCGGGCTTGGACTGCTTTTGTGTGCCAGAGTACTTGGGGGAGGATCTTGTCGGTTCCAGAGCTGGCCAGGCATTGCACTCAAAGCGCGGCGCCGTGTGTGCTTGCGCGCTCTTGCACATCAGCGAGACCCCTTTCGTGGTATCGCCGATGACAAGCCTGCAGGTCGCCAAACGTTGTTCCTAGAGAGTCCAACCACGCAAAGCGAGAGGGGGAGTAACAGGGCTAGGGCAAAGAGCGATGTGGGTAGTTTCAGACCGGCCTGCCACGCAGGCAGGGTCATTGTTCTCGTTGGGAATTTGCACCCGTACAACTGCATTACCATCTAGGGAATGGTTGAGGAACCCATCCGTAGCTGCTGTTGCCGTCTCGGCCAGCAGAACCAATGTCGCATTCGCATAGATGTTGTCCATGTTTGCAATCTCTCGAGCCTTGTCGTCCTCGTCTTCCTGCGTGATGCACAGTGCATCCACCCACAGGTATGGTACGCCGAGGAGCCGGGTCAAGCGCACGGCGTCGCTTAGAGTAGCCGGCAGTCTGTCCACGTCAATGCCCTCGCTGCAGTGGGCTGCTCGGTTGGCCCGCACGGTTGTGGGCGGTTGTGGGCCGCCCCAGCAGTAGCTCAGGGAAATGTAGTCTGCCCTTTCGTGGGGCTAGACATGTGCAGGCGAACGCGGTTGTCATGCTGGACGGTGCTTATGTCAAGGACAGCAGTGGGCAATTGCGGCTGTCCCCTGATGCATTCTGTATGATGGGTTCAGCATTCGAGATGTAGTCCTGGATCGGCTGTAAGAAGGAATCCCGTTTCCAGTAATCGGGGGTCAGATAGAAGCCATTCATCATCCTAGTTGCCGCTGTATCATGTTAGCCATGTACTTCGTTTCTAAGGAGGTCATGATAATCCACATACACTTCACAGTAGTGCAATCCAAGCCAAGAGCTTCCCGGACCGGACCTGCCTTGTTAGTTAATTACAGTCGTAGGTGGCAGGATCAAGTCGCTTGCCTGGAATGGTACAGGCTCTTTGCTGCACTTCGTGCACAGAGTAGTCGTTTGCTTTAGCGCTTGTAAATCCGACATTCTCCTGCCGTTGGATCAGGCTCTGGATAGCCAATCCTGTTGTTATCTGTTGCTGTTGTAAAGAACTTGATGGTTTTGTCTTGGCCGTTGGGATGCGGGGACATGCTGCGGGGTACGTAGCCCCAAGACCCACCTATAGTGTCTGCTGAAATAATGCAGCACGCTGTTTGGCTGCCTCCTGGGGAAAGCTGAACGATTGCAGAAACGAGTTCCCTAGACAGAGAGCTTTGCGCTGTGTGCGCCGCAACAGTGTGCACAAAATCCGGCGTCGGGCCGGAATATCGACAGCACGGCACTCTTTTCACTTCTTCTGTTATTCTCCACACACTGTGAATATTCTCTCATACTTCGCCACAGTTCTGTGTGACTGCCAGTCTAAGCATGGAGCTGTGCAAACTCGGCCTAGACTAATATTTGGTGTAGTTACTTTCCATGTTCGAGTATTGAGATATTGAATCGAATCTACATCCATTTTGTTACAGCTTTCGGCTTCTAGAGACCTTGAACATTGTCTGAGTTCAGATGGACGCTTCCGCGTGAGTTGTCCTTTTTTGCCCGCCGTTTCTCCCATCCCATCTCGTCGCAGTAATTCTCCTTTCCCTCTCTCGTAAAGGTCATGTGATCTGCTGTTATTTGGAGAGACCTCATGCCCTGGCTTGGCTCGAGCGTGCATACGTCAGCTGGTGACGCTTTGAAGCTGTCGTGACAGCTGTGGTGGGGCTGAAAGAGAACTTCAAAACGTGCCGATAACAAGTTTGCGCAGAGTAAGACGGAGCTCTTTCTGCCAAGTGCCAAGTCTGTCCGTGAAGGCGGCTCCTTGGCGGTCGATCTGCGGAGAGAATTGGCGGGACATGGCCGGGCTGCAACGACCACGATTATTCAGCGCCATGTACCCAAAACGCACGATGGAAAACGTGGTGACGACACCTAATTTGCCCTGTCTCAGCCGGGGCGCACTGCAGCGCGCAGGCGGCGAGAGCGCTATTCGGCACTGGCAATGGCGGCAAGACGCGCGTCCCGTCGACCCTATTGGCTGGCCAGTGGGTGGAATGCGCCAAATGCGCCAAAACGAGACCAAAATGGGCCGCCAGCCACGTAGCCGGAAGAAGCGTACGTGATGCGGGTGATGCGGCTTCTGGGCTGTTCCGATCTGCTCGCGACTCTTGTCTTCTTGTTCCTGGAACGACTGGTAATGCGGCTGCCCATGTGCTGGCGACTGATTGTCTCGCCCATACTGCGGCGGTGACGGCTCTCTCTCTCTTCTGTCGTCGTCCTCCCCTCTCTCCCTCTGTCTCTTTTTTTTTCCTCACCCGCCGCCGCCATGCTCCCCCGGGAGCTCCACATCCTCCGCCGGCTGACGCGCCGCAACGGAATCGCCAGCCTGGCCGCCATCACGCTGCTCCTGCTGCTGTATGTCACCGTCCGGCACACCGGCGCACCGTCCCTGGCCTGGCGCAAGAGCCCGACCGCAGCAGCGACGCAGACCGTGGCCCGCATTGACCTGGCCGAGGTCGTCGGCAGCCTGCTCGAGCAGTACCGCCCGTCCGACATCGAACCCGACTGGTCCGAACGGCACCCGAGCTCCAAGTGGTACTGGGGCGAGGCAGCCAATGAGACGGACCGGCTGGAGCTGCCGGCGGGCGAGGAGCAAAAGATGCAGCGAGCGCACGCGGGCTTCGTCGCGGCAGTGCGCGCGCAGCTGCCCGTGTATGTGCCGTCGCGCGTCGACAAGGACAACCGCGACGACGGCCCGCGCCAGGGCATTGTCACCATTGGCGGCGGCAAGTACTTTGTGATTTTGCTCGTGTCGCTGCGCTTTTTGCGGCGCGCCGGCACGACGCTGCCCGTCGAGGTTTTCGTGCCGGCGCACGAGTACGAGGCCGACGTGTGCGAGCACGTGCTGCCGGCGCTCAACGCGGCCTGCCGCATCCTGCCGGCGCTCGGCGGCGGCGCACGGTCCATTGGCGGCTTCCAGCTCAAGGCATTTGCGCTGCTCTTTGCCTCGTTTGACGACGTCTTCTTTCTCGACGCCGACTGCACGGCCATGCACGACCTCGCGTCCGTCTTTGCCTCGGTGCCCTTTCAGCAGACCGGCCTCGTCGTCTGGCCCGACTACTGGCAGACGACGGTGGCGCCGGCCTACTACCGCATCGCCGGCCAGACGCCTGTGCCGGTGGCGCAGCGGCCGTCGAGTGAGACGGGCCAGGTGGCCCTGTCCAAGGCGCGCCACTGGCACACGCTGCTGCTGCTAGTCTACTACAACTACTACGGCCCGGCCTACTACTACCAGCTGCTCAACCAGGGCGGCACCGGCATGGGCGACAAGGAGACGTTTCTGCCGGCCGCCGCCGTGTTCGGGCTGCCCGCCTACCACGTGCGCACGCCCGTCGTCGCCGTCGGCCACCGCTTTGAGGACGGCAGCACCGGCTCGCGCGTGCAGATCCAGCGCGACCCGGGCGAGGACTATGCCGTGACGCAGGCGCTGTCGACGACCTACGGCGCCGCGACGGCCAACGGCGGCGACCTGGCGCGCCTCAACCGCACGGAATGGGAGGCGGCCTATGCGGACGTGCGGCCGCTGCTGCTGCACCTGTCGTGGCCCAAGTGGGACGCGCTCAACCTGCTGGACCACATCAGCAAGTGGTCGGACATGACGACGGGCGTGGACGGACGGCCGGAGCCGGCGTTTCACTACCCGGCAGCCGAGGCGGCGCAGATCCACGGGGCGGAGCGTATGCTCTGGGAAGAGGCCATGTGGACGGTGTGCCGGCTGCACGGCCGGCTGCGGCACTGGCGGAAGAGTAAGAAAAAGGCGGAGCGCATGTGTGGCCGGCTGACGTCGCATTTCCGGCGGGTGCTGGACGGCGATGTCGGCCGGCAGATGGGCATTGGGCCGGACGACGTGCTCTATCCGAAACTGGCAGACGAGGAGATGTAAGGAAGGCGGCGAGGGGATAAAGGATAACTACCGGGTCGAGAGGGTCGACGAGGTGAAGGTTGACGACTGCGGGTCATATCGGCCGGTGGCAGACGACCGGATCGAGGGGAAAACGGCGCATGGCGAACACGGATCGGGAATAGGCTATTTGCACTGAGTGAAAAGACAATGGAGGAGTCTTTGAAATCAAGTCGTAATGTGCCTCCCGGCAGGCACGCCATCTCTCGGGCCGGTGAAAAGTGGGTCTTCAATCGGCCATTGGCGCCTATGAAACGGCGCGGCGGTTGCGCCATCTGCGCGGCTACGGCGTGCTGGTGGCATCAGATGACGACATGGCCGATGCGGGGGATTGCAAGTCAAAGGAGGGAGTAGAAAAGGCTTGCCAAGACGGGAGAAGATGATAAAGAGAAGACGAAACCGACGAGAAGACGACATCTCCACCATTCCATTCGACAGCCACATTGCAACACCACACATCACCATGCCGTCTGCACTCCCCCAGCTCTACCAGTACACCCACGTCTCCGAGACGAAGGAGAACCTCGAGTGGGCCGACCGTGCGTTCTCCATCGACCTGCCTCCCAACGTCTCGCTAACAGGACAGTCCCCAGCATCGACCTCTCCAAGTATGGCACCGAGGAGGGCAACGCCGAGCTGGCCCAGTCTCTGATTGACGCCGTCCGCACCAAGGGCTTCTTTTACGTGACCAACTTTGGCATCCCGCAGGCCGAGGTCGACCGCCAGTTCGCCCTTGGCCAGGCCTTTTACGAGCTGCCGCTGGAGGAGAAGCTCAAGTACGTGCCCGAGCTGGAAAAGGGCGACTACAACGGCTACCGCCCGGCCGGCCGGCGCGAGCTAAGCGGCGGCATCTACGACAAGACGGAAGTGTGGAACATGGCGAGTGCGTGCATCTGCCTGGTGTGCTCGACCTGTGCTGACCCGCAGCCCGCGATGGCCACATCACGCAGCCGCTGCCGACGCTCCTGAAGGAGAACCGCGAAGAGATTGAGGCGTTTGCCAAGGTGCGACCATTTTCTTAGACTGCTCCTGTCCTGTCCCTTCGCCCCTGCTTACCCCTTTCCCCCCTCCCCAGAAACTCCACGACCTGGTTCTCGACCCGCTCAACCACCTCATCGCGCTCGCCCTCGAGCTGCCCCCCGACTTTTTTACAAAGGTCCACCGCTGGGACGTGCACGACGAGTCGCACCTGCGCTACATGAAGTACAGCAAGTTCTCGCCGGCCGAGATCGCCCAGCTCGACGACGGCCTCTGGTCGCGCGGCCACACGGACCTCGGCACTATCACGCTGCTCTTCCGCCAGCCCGTGGCGGCGCTGCAGATCCGCGACCACGAGACGGGCGAGTGGAAGTGGGCCAAGCCGCTCGACGGCAGCCTCACGGTCAACACATGCGACGCCCTCAGCTTCTTGACCGGCGGCTACGTCAAGTCGACGGTCCACCGCGTCTCCGTCCCGCCACCGGACCAGCAGCACGTCGACCGGCTGGGCCTGCTGTACTTTGCGCGGCCGCAAAACGACCTCGTCCTCAAGACGGTCGACTCGCCCGTGCTGAAGCGCGCCGGCGCGACGCAAAACGAGTTCGAGGCCGGCGGCTACCCGGTGCCGACCATGGGCGAGTTCACCGTCTACAAGCAGACGTGGCAGCAGCGCCGCAAGGGCGCGCGCTACAACGAGGGCGAGGGCGAGACGATTGTGCCGGGCTTCAAGGGGCAGTACTTTCAGTAGAGGTAGAGGAGCCGAAGCGGCAAAAGAGTCCTCCCCAAAGAATCCAACATCCCATTCACATCCTGGCGTGTAATGTCTTTCCCGCCCCTATCTGCCAAAGCTATCGTACAGACCGAACCCTATCCCTACGTTACAGTGCCGAATCACCCATGCCCAAACGCCCCGCCAGAGACCCGTCTGGATGCCAAAAGTCCTCCCTCCCCCTCCTGCCCTCTGCTCACAACGGCGGCTCCCATCCGTCCACAGGAAACATGGACCGCCAAAACAGGGCGTCGTAGTCGTCTGTCGTCGAGTCCACGTCCATAAAACTGCCGCCCTGCGTCGAGCCCAGAAAGGGTGGCAACAGCAGTGGCACAATGTCCGAAGCGGCGCCGGATCCAGGCGTTGCTGCGCCAGCGGTCGAGGCAGTCGAGGCAGACGCCGCCGATGTGGACGGACCACCACCGCCGCCGCCGCCCCCCAACTTGGCGGCATACCACAGCCGGATCCAGCGCATGCGGTCGCGCAGCAAGGCCATGTGCGAGCGGTTCTCGTCGGCGACAAAGCGCTTCTTGCGGCCGAGACCGTGCGCGCCGTCGGCCTGAGCATTCTGCGCGTTGTGAGCGTCCTCGTAGTCGTCGGCCGTCTGGAACTGCTCTTCGAGCCGGAGACAGACGGCCACAAAGTCGAGGCCGCCGCTGCTGCCGCGCCGCGCGCGGGCCACGTCCCAGTCGGGGTCGTCGCCCAAAAACAAGAGGCGCACCGTCGTCATCACGGCAAATGCGAGGTGCGACGTTGTCGGAAAGGGCAGCAGGCCGAGGGCGGCTGGGGGGATAGCAAGCTGCGCGTCGAAAAAGTCGGCCAGCGCCTGGAGGCACTGCCACAGACAGGCCGTCCGCTCGGCGGCGTCGAGGGGGGCGAGCGTGGGGAGGGGCGTCGTCGGCGACACGGCCGCGGCCGACATGGAGGACGGTCGCATGTATATGGCCGGTTCGTAGAGCCGGACGACGACAGCGTGGTAGTTGGCCCAGAAAAGAACTGGCAGTCAATCAATTAGTATGTATTGTATGAAAAAAGGGCGGCTCGCGACACGAAACAACCAGGTCTACTCACAGTTGTTCTTCAGCTCGACTGGCTGGCTGTGCAGAAACGCGTCGAGCTCCCGCCGCAGCGCCGCCATGGCCATGAACGTGGCGCCGTAGTTGCTCGGTTGACATAGCGGATCGTTTTCTGGGTTCGGCAGCACGACGGCCATGCGCTTCGCAAGCTGCTGCAGCCGCACGAGGGCGACGAGAAAGTCGTCCGACTCGTGCTCGCGCGCGTCCAGCAGCACGGCACAGCAGTGGTCCAGGTAGGGCGCGTAGGGGAAGACGGGGCAGCGGCGGAAAAAGGCCGTCGAGAGCGTGCTCAGGTAGAAACAGCCGAGCATCGCCCGCATGTCGGCGCGGCTATGTTCGTGCGCAAAACCGCCACCGCCACCGCTGCCGCTGCCGCCACCCTTGCCGCGCAACGCCGCCACCGCGTCGCCAAACTTGCCCGGCATCAGATGCAGCATCGCGGGGGGCCGCTGCAGGCCAAGGTCGACGACGAGACTGACGGCCAGCTGCAGCAGCGGCGTGGTGCGCGGCTCCGTGTAGTGGCCAATCTCGGTCCAGGCCAGCACAGCCAGGGCCGCCTGCAGCAGGCCGAGGTGGCGCTCCTCCTGCACGACGATGCGGTGGGCGAGCTGCTCGCGGAACCAGCGGCGGGCATCCCGCTGCATTGCCGGCGGCTGCGGCACCATGGCCTGCACAAGGATGCGGAAGAGCAGCGGCTGCCGGTGGTACAGCTCGTGGGCCGGCACGCCGTAGGGCAGCGGCAGAAAGGGAAAGTAGGGGCTGCAGAGACGGCGATAGTCGGCCAGTGCGAGCTCGGCGTCGTGGAAGGTGATCTTGAGCCCGGGCACAATCTCGACGTGCTCCAAGGGGGGCACAATGGGCGGCAGCGGCGGGTAGTGGGCGGGGGTTTGCGAATAGGAAAAGGACGGATGCGAGCCGTGCGAGGCGTAGGAGGCGTGCGACGTGTGCGAAGCGTGCGACGGCGTGCGCGCGTGCGGCGGCGCGTGGTGCGGCGGGACGTGCGGCAGTGACTGCTGTTGTTGCAGCTGCAGCGATTGCATCGACGTCCGGCGCACGGGCGGCGTCTGGCTGTGCTGGCTGTGGCTATGGCTGGTGCCGGCCGGCGTAGCGGGCGTGCCGGGGGTCGGCGGGGGGGCGGAGCGGACGGGCGACGAGGGGATGAGCGTCAGACTGTCGCGGACGTCGAGGAGGTCCGACGGCGTTGGCGGCTGCGAGGGCGAGCCTTTTTGGATTTGCTGGCTGGCCGTCAGGAGCGACATGATGCCGTCGATTTTTTGTTCGAGCTGGCCGACGCGGCTGGTCTGTTAGTACGGCGGGTAAGCATCGCAGCACATGACTGCCACTCACGTTGGATTCCCCCGACGTGGCCCCCGCGGCTTTAGGCTTGGCAGCACGCATTCCGTCTTGCTCTTGGCACACCGCTCGCACGGCGCCTCGCCCGGCTCCGAGACCCAGTTGCACTTGAGTTTGGACGTGCTGCAGCGCGCACACGCGCGCGGCCGGAACTTTGGTATTTCGACCCCGGCGCTCGCCAGGAGGCTGCTGGCCAGCACGCTGGCCCCTCCGCCCGCGCCCCCGCCGACAGCACCGCCACCGCCTCCGACAGCGCCGACAGCACTGCCCGGCCGTGTCGGCGGCAGCGACTGTGGCGGATGTGGCGGCTGTGGCTGAGGCTGTGGCGGTGCGCCGGCAGAGGACGCGGACGTGGACGGCGCAGACGACGCGGACGGCGCGGACATGCGCGGGCGAGATCAGGCGGCCGTCAAATGCGGCGCAACGGAGACGGTTTCGGGTGCGCAGTGAACTGCTTGCGCTGCTGTGGCCGTCGAGTCCGGGTGCGCGCACGTTGGGCGTTTCTTGCGCCTCGCAGCCGTGCCAAGAAACGTGCGAGACCTGCCATCTCTCGGCAACGCCGGATTAGCTATCTCGGGACTCGCGGCAAAGGCCGCAGCGGCGCAGAGCAGGCCAGACGACGGAGCGAGCAAAAAAAAAGGCCGCAAAACGGTCCGCCACAAGACGCAAGGAAAAGAAACGAGCGAAAAGTCCCCCAAACCAGACGGCAGACCAAGAGGAAAAAGAGGAAAGAGAAGAGGAGGAAGCCAACGAGAGAAACCGACAAACGAGACATCCCGCAGCTGTCCACACAAAGCTAGAGCCTGCACACCCTCCGCCACGCTTCTCGCTCTCGGTCTCTGCGGATACACTGGAAATTGGAATTTAGGGATTTTATTTGCATCGACTACCGACGCCACCGGTTCGGGTACAGCGACAGAGACCGAGCCGATGTGGGGGCATGGGGCAGACTAGGCAACAGCAAGGCAAGAGCTCAAGAGCTCAAAGAATTCGCATTCGACAACATTGCAAAGGGCGCCACTTGCAACGAAACTGCCCTTCTTTCCGGGAGGAGACCCGTCTTCCCCGAGCAGACTCATCCGAAGGACAGTCGATCGGCTCTACACAGTCCCATTGACCACGCCACTGGCGAGGTCGTGCACGCACAATGACGTTGCAGCCGGCCCGTTTCGGCGATGCACAGGCCTATTCCGTGTCGTCATTGCCTGTCACGTGAATGTAAGCACAGTTCCCGTAGGTCAAATGGCGGCTCTGCAGTCTTCCCACAATGTCTCTGGAATCTTTGATGATTAGTATGGTACAGTTCCTACATTCATTCCAAGCCAGGCAAGAGCGCGGCCTCCACATATTTTACTAATCACGTGAGTATGCTTTATCGAAACCGCCGACCTACAATCTGTTGCAACATAAAAGTCCCACAGGATCGACGTGTAGTCAGGCGCCCACGCCAGCCCCGTCCAGAACGTGCTCCTTGTCCTACAGCGCATACAACTTGTTGTAGTCCGTCAGCGAGCTTGGCCGCATCGGCAAACGCCAGCACCTGCGGCTCTTTTGTGTGGATCGTGCCTGCCACGCCCATGGTCGTGAGGGCGGCGGCAATCATGTCCTGGGCCGTAGCTGCTGCCAAGCTGCTCCACCCAATCATGCGGCTCGTCCACACGTCCGCATAGGCTGCCGAGCCTGTGGCTGTCTTGGCGCGTGCAAAGGCGTCGGTAAAGTCACCCTGCGGCAAATAGTAGCCGGACGGGTTGTCGGGCGAGTTGCGCCCATTTTGGACCGACGAAGGCAAGCCCGTGTTGTTGACGATGCCGAAAAAAAAAAAGCGAATTCTACGTAAATGTGCCAAAGAGCGTCGCCTCATGGTCGTCGAGATCCCAGCCGCCGACATTGTCGGGCGAGCGTGTCGCAGCCACCAGCAGCTGCGTCGCCCGGACCGTCTGCTGGCCGTCGGCCGTCTGCACGGTTAGGGCAATCCGGTCCGTCTGGCGCTGGCTGTCGACCACGACACTATTCAGCAGCACGTCCTCGGCCAACAGGTCCAGGACACGGTCGTACAGGGTCTCGGACGAGTAGGTGCCCGGCCACTTGAACGACGGCCCGATCGCGCCCAGGCCAAAGGCCGCAATCTGCGGGTGCCCAATGACGGCCATGACAGACCATGTCGGCATGTGAACGGCATCCGACACCCACAGCAAAGTGCGCAAGATTCCGAGGGCGGCGCCGACGTTGTACTTTTCCAGAAACTCGCCAGACGGTTACAGCAGGTCAGCCGGCACCTCGCCCGTCTGAAGCCGTTTTCGAACCAGTGCTGGTACCGGATAGCAAAAGCGATGTACTTGGCCATAGCCAGAGGGATGCCCAAGGCGTCGACGAGGCCGTAGCGAACGTCCACTGGACGACCCGACAAGAACGGTCGACGGGATAGTGGAAGCAACGATCAATGATGTAGACAGAGTTCCCCGCAGCAATATTCTTTACGGATCTTGCGACGCTCGGAATATTTTATTTTGCATGTGTGTCTGTTGATCACCGTTCAACTGGATCTCGTCGCAGTAAATCCTCATGTCCTCGCCGATCACAGCCCGTCTTTCTGGTGCAACTTGCCCATCCCCAAGAAGGTGTTTCCGCTTATGGTTTGGTACAAAAAGTACAGCACCAGAAGCAGAAGAATCGCTTTCGCGGCAAGAATCGAATAGAGCAGAAAAGCCAAAAGGCCATGAACTTCTCCTTCGATGCTCACCGACCTGATTCCTCTTTAGAGAGAGCTAAAATGGGCGGCATGCCGAGGTACTTACAGAAACCCACTCGTTTTGAAGCCACACACACGGCCGTTCTCGTCTCAGCCTGTCAAGCATTTCCTCTGCACGGCGGTCCATCTCTTGTGCAAGCTCGTCCATGGTCCATTCCATCTTGGCAATGAGGTTTTCTTTTGTTTCCAATCTCTGGATCAGCGCACGAAGATTTTTACCAATGTTCTTCTTGATCATTTCCTCTTCGACTTGTTGGCCCATCTCGTCTATCTCCCAAAATGGGTCGTATGGATTCATCGTGGTGATGTCCTCGGTGTTGGAAGCAGTTTTATTCGCGTGAGTGGTCTGGAACAGAATATTAGAACATGCAGGCCTATGGTTTCGATGGAAATGCATACGATGACGGTCGCTGATGGAAATTGGGCAAAAAATTGGTGTTCGGAAAAGGTTGATGCGGCAAAGAAAGCGCAAAAGACATGGAAGGGTATTTTTCCGTCTAGGGAGGAAGAAAGGCGGTGCGGCGGCCTGTCAAACGGGACTCTTTGGAGTTCAGTCATTCGAAGGAATACTTCATTCGTCTTTCCCCTCGTCTCATAGGCGCCCAAGAGGTCTAGCAACCGATTTAGCAACAAAAACACAAAAAGAAGCACAACTAGGTGTGTATAGCACTCTCAACAACCGGCAACTACTGCAGTTACGTGCCATCTCGCTACTTGACTTCCTGTAATCACCAACTGTACCGGAACCCCGGGTCTTGCTTGTCGGTCAAATCTCCCATCGCTGCACCTGTAGTGTCTAGATAGACTTGGCCTTGTGCGTTTGACTCTTGACCGGTCGCATCACCCTCCTTGTCCCTCTTCGCGTTGGCCCAGGTGCACACGATCCGGTAGCCCAGGATGGTCGTAAATAAAAGACACCAGGTCACGATATCGGTGACGACCCCCGAGAAGTACTTTGGCTTGTGTGTCCAGAGCTGCGCGCTTCCGATGCAGCCAGCAGAGTACCCGATGAAGAACATGGCGTTGACGGTGGAGCGCTTGGTGTTGCCCTTGACGTTGGAGGCAGTCAGCGACAGCAAGATGGACCAGGGCGCGGTGATGCAGGAGGCCAGCCACGACGCCACGATCATGCCCCAGCCAGCGTTGGTGTCCAGTTTCATCAAAAAGATGTTTCCAATCAGTGGCGGGATGACCAGCACCATGGCGATGAGTGTACGGTTCCTGGGGAACAGAGTGCAACCCAGTACGCCGATCCATAACAAGACAATCTGCACCGCGCCGGACGGGGCGTCGTAGAGCATCGTCTGCAGACTGCTGTTGCCGAGATCGGAAATCACAAGAGAGGCAAACTAGATGGATTATTAGCAGCCATCTCTCAGTTTCTCCCTGGAACAGCATCCAAGGCAAATGAAGGAATGTACCGTGAGCACGGGCGATTGCATGGTGACCAACACGCCGAACCAAAACACAAACCAGGACTTGACGTCGCAAAGAGCCTCCCAGAGCTGGGATGTCGAGAACCGGGTCTTGTCTCCTCCCTCGCGGTCTTTGACCATGCGGAGAGACAGCACGTGCTTCTGGCGCGGCGTGAGGAACCAGGCGTCATTTGGTCCATTGGGCATGTAGAGGTAGAAGGCGACGCCAGCCGCCGAGGTCAAAGCTCCGCAAATGAGGAAAAGTGTTCGCCACGGGGCCAGGCTGAGAGACGCATTCTTGCCAATACCGTACATGAGCAGGCAGCCGATCACCTGCGCCAGGCCGTTCATGGTAATCCACAGCCTATTTTTTCCGCATGAGCTCGTCAGCAGCTGGAAGGAGAGCCAAGAGCCGAGAGAGAGGGAGGGGTGTTTTCTTACCCGGTGCGGACGGCGTGCTCGTTTTTGCAGTACCAAACACTAGTGATGGTGATAAAAGCGGGAGACACAGCGCCTTCGGAAAATCCGAGCAGGAAGCGGACGGCCGCAAAGCCGGCAAAGTTCTTCGGGGTGGCCAAGCACATGCAGACGATACCCCATATGACACTACGGGACGCGAGAGTGAGCATAGTCCAGAGTGGGAGGAGGAAGGGCAGCGAGACGTACACCGTAACGCCCACAAATTTGGTCAGATGGAATCTGCTCATCAAGTAGATGAAAGGAAACTCGGAGACGAGTTGGCCTGCACACGCCACAGCGGTTAATACGGACAAACTCCAGACCCTTTTCCCAGAGTAAAAATTGATGCTGCTGACCGATATAGAAAATAGAAGAGCACCAGGAGTACTGATGACTTGTCATGTCAAGGTCCGTGAGCAAGCCAAAGACGCTGGCATAGCTCAGACTCTGCTTGTCAAGGTACTGGAGAAAGAAGATGACGCAGATCTGTTGGTCGCCACCAGCTGTTAGTGTTTTGCCTGCTTGCTTGGTTGCTTGCATGCTTGCGCCAGAGCCACGTACCATGGGCAAGACGGCAAGGTCGATCTTGCGGAGCACCTCGCGCTCCTCTTCAGGGGTGTAGGTCTCTCCCAGGTCCAGGATGTCCCCGGTCTTCTCGTCCATGACGTCGACAGCCGGCGGTGCGAGCTGCGACTTCACCTCCATATCCGATGCCATGGCGTTCTAGTAAAGGCCTAATTGTGCCGAGTTTGCTTCGATTCGGGGAATGGGCGACGACGAACACTCATCCAAAAGCCTCTACTCGAATGCACCCATTTATCCACCCTTCTCTCTCCCGGGTCACGGAGGAGATATATCTTTGGTCTCGCATACTCGACTCGTCCCGCCAGGCCTGTCGGCGAAGTGGAGAGACTTGGATGACAGACTGCCGACAATCTAATCTAGCGTCGCTGGAAAGCTGCTAATAAACAGCCTTATCGCGGCAAAATGGACCGCTCTGCACACACTTTCATGAGTTTACCCCACAACACAACCCCTTACCCGCGGATCGTTGGACGATATGTGGTCACGTTCCCGACGCGGCAGTTCCCGTTTGCCATGGCATCATGTTACGAGGCGTTACTGGGAACATAATAAATCTTTTTTTTCCCGTTTGCTTCGTCTGCGTTTTTCATCCTCTGCCCGCTATCTTTTATTTCTCTCTCCACTTTCTGCCAGCCAACACGGACAACCATGGTGATGGACGAAGCAGACCTGAAGCCGTGGTCAAGGCCGCCCCCAAGCCGCTACCTCCTAGCCCACGCCAGCGTGGTGGACGTCCAAGACGGGTCAATTCGCACGAATGCAGCGGTCGAGGTGCAAGACGGCCTGATCACGTCCGTGCTGGAGTCGACCGAGTCCGTCGTGGAAGAGGCGGTCCAAAAGGGCATTCATGTGATTGACTGCCGCGGCAAGTATTTATGTCCCGGTCTGATCGATTCCCACGTGCACCTCATGGCCGTGCCCGGTTTCGGCGACCTGGGCAAGGCCTTTAGCAACCCAGCCAGTGTGTCGCTCTTGCGGCAGCCGTATGTGTGCGCGCAGATGCTTCACCGCGGCTTCACGAGCGTGCGCGACTGCGGCGGCGCGCTGCTGGCGCTCAAAGAGGCGATTGCGGACGGTGTCTTTGCGGGGCCGCGGCTCTTTCTTGCCGGCCATGCGCTCTCGCAGTCGGGCGGCCACGCCGACTACCGCAGCCCCCACGACGACAGTTTCTGCGCGTGCGGCGCCACGACGGGGCTAGGCCGGATCTGCAACGGCGTCGGGGCCTGCATGCAGGCGGTGCGGGAGGAGATCCGGTCCGGGTCAGACTTTATCAAGATCATGGGCTCGGGTGGCGTGTCCAGCCCGACGGACAAGATCGACCACCTCCAGTTCAGTGGCGCCGAGATCCGCGCCATGGTGGAATGCGCCGCCAACGCCGGCACCTACGTGACCGCGCACGCCTACACGGCCCGCGCCATCCGCCACTGCGTCGAGAATGGCGCCCTGGGCATCGAGCACGGCAACTTTCTCGACGCCGACACCGCCCAGCTCATGGCCGCCAAGGGCTGCTTCCTCACGCCCACCCTCGTCACGTACGCCGAGATGGCGTCTTCCCGCTGGCACGGCTATCTCCCGCCCGAGTCGGTCGCCAAGAATGTCCAGGTCCTCCACGCCGGCTTAAATGCCCTCCGCATCGCGGCGGCCGCCGGCGTCACCGTTTGCTACGGCACCGATCTGCTGGGGCCGCTCGGCCAGGCCCAGACCCACGAATTCGCCCTGCGCGCCCAGGTCCTCTCGCCCCTGGCCGTCCTGCAGAGCGCCACCCTGAATCCGGCGCGCATGTTTGGCCAGGCGACGTTCCTGGGTCAGATCCGGCCAGGCTTCGCGGCCGATATCCTGGTGCTGGCAGGCAACCCGCTCGAGGATATCACCCTGTTGGATGACCCGGAGACGAACGTGTTAGTCGTCATGAAGGAGGGCAGGATTCAAAAGAGCAGATGGGACGCGGTCGACCAGGATGCCATTCCTCCTGTGCGGTTAAAGTCTGTGCTGTAAAGCGTGCAGCTTGTTTCGAAGCTTTAGGAAAAAGCGCCATTGCATTATCATGGATTAGGGTACCGGGTAGACGTATCAGAGGATGCCGCAAACCCCAGCGCTGCGCTCACTGCGGCGGCGCTTACGATAACTGGGCGTGCTAAACCCCCGGCACCGAACGGAAGTGCGCTAATTGCGGCGGAACGCACCCCAGTGTACTCTCGACAGTTCCCCTTTGCAGGAGATGCAGCAGCTACGCGCACAGGCAACACAAGCGATCGTAGAGACCGCAGAGATGCTCCGCCAATCCTCCCTCATCTGTCAACACTAGGAGGGGAAGGGACATGGCCAACCACTCTCTCAGACAAGGACAACAACTCAGCCGAGCCCCTCTCTCTATGGTAGTAGTCGTCACATGGAACGTCTACAAAAGGCGCGAGTGTACAGACTGCACTACAAAAGGGCGATGAGATGCGAGCAGACGTCCTTCTCCTCCAAGAGCCAGGACGCACGAAAAACGGAGACGCACCGGGGCCAGCCTCTGGACAATACCATAAGTCATGGGCAGGAGAGGGGCGAGTCGCAGGATATGTATCGAAACGCTTGCCTCTCTCATGCTGGAGCTACAAGGCAGAGAAGGACCTTGTCCACATCACAATCACAACACCAAACACACCACCACTTCACATCTTCGGCATATACAGTGCAAACCCTGTGAGTGCAGAGTGGGACTCGCCCATACTGCGACTGCCTGCAGGCCCGAGCCCAAGCTAGGACTCCAATGTCATCTTGTTAGGAGACTTCAATTCTGGGAATAGGTGTCCTTATTGGTTGTGTCTCTCGGCCGTCTCCCGTTCTTTCCGCTCACGCATCCTCGTTTGCATCGGGCGCGCCTTTTGTATGCGGTCTGCAGCCTCGCGATGTTGAGCTTCTCTGATTCTGGTTGTGCTGTGGTAGCGCTGGCCCTGGCGGCCACGCTGTGCTGCCGATTCATAGTCAACGCGCGATAACCGGCCGATGGGGCGGTGAGTGGGAGCCGTGTGTCTACAGTCCACTTGGTCGGCCGGCATCGCCACATCGTGTAGGTGGAGGCATCGCGATGGCGACATACTCCAGCCCCGGTGGCGGGAAGAGAGAGGCGTCGGCTTGACAATGTCAAAGAAGATGGTAGCACACGAAGCCGCAGGCGTCACTGATGTGGAAGACGATGCGGTTTTCGGGGGCGATGTTGCCGAATCCGGCTGCATCGGGGTGGTGATGCAATCGTCGCCCTCACCGGGGTGTTGAGTAGACAAAGATTTGTCGGTGTATCCGGAGAGAATTTCAATGACAGCCGTGTGCGCGCCATATTCCAATTCGCCGCCGAGCTCCGAAATAGAAGCGGGAGTCTCTGGCCCGGAAGACTGCGACGATACATCGTCGTGATAGTGATGACTCCCGCACTTCAGATCATCGTCACCGTATTGATCGGGTTCAGAATCGGAAAAGGAGAGCGTGCGTGGTGTCAGACTCAAGTCGGGACAGTGGTCGGAACAGAGAGTGAGAGAGCGAGGAGAAGGAGGAAGATCCGGCATTGACGTGCTGGTAAAGGAAGCGGGCTCATCTGTGAGACCACGGTGGTCGAACATTGGTTTCTCGACGGCGGACACCGCGGTATTGCTAAGGGCATCGTCGCCCATTTGGTTTGTTTGTTTGTTTGTACTTTAACGTCGCGCCGTATTAAGCGGCAACCTCCCGTAGGGTATGCGACGGGGCGGCGCGCCGGTCGTAAGGCCGGCTGCCGTCCAGGGCTATGAAGATCGGATGGTGCCCGTGCTATATACTCAGGAGCGTCTAGACAAGGACTACTAATATACAGACAGGCACCCATTTCGGCTAGCAGCTGCCAGAGGGCCGGCTGATGTGGGTTACCTATTGCGGTTATGGCGCTTGCCTTGAAGCCAGCTCGTTGAGCCGGCCAAGTAAGGTATCTCGAGGCGGCTCAGCCGCTTGGGCCGCCGCCTGAGCACGGGTCGATTCCCGTGGGGGGGTGTTGCGGCAGGTTACCGCCGCAGGAAAGAACAGGATACGAACGAAGAGAAGAAGTCCGGCTGCTGTAACAGTCGGGCTAGAAACCGGGCCCGCCGGGTCGGGTCCCGGGGAATCTTTGGTAGCCGGTGCCGGCCGGCCTGGGCGTTCCAGCGCTCCTGGGTTGGCCGGCACTCGACGAGGTGCCCCGGCTCCTTCGGGGCCCCACATCGGCAGTCCGGTGTGAAGTCCCCTTGCGGGTGGAAGCGCAGGTGGTAGGAGGCGAAATCTCCGTGCCCTGTGCGTTCCGCTAGCAGGAGGTGTAGGACGGGCCGGGGGAGGTGGAGCTCCGGCGGGCACCGGAGTTGGTACGGGAGCTCCTGCGATGTATAGCCGGGGTTCAGCTTGTGCTGGACCGAGTCCCACCATGTGGTCGCGTTGTCGTGGACGAGCTGGCGGCTGGCGGACCGTGCCCCGCTGAGCGTCGGATTGTCGCCGGCCGCCGCGTCGGGGGGGCCCTGGCGGGCTCCCGTTTTGGCAAGGGAGTCTGCGAGTTCGTTGCCGGCGATGTCGCAGTGTCCCGGGCACCAGCGGACGCAGGCGTTTGTGGTTTCCATGAGGTCGTGGAGGGCGAGGAAGGCCCACTGTGAGGAGGCGGGGGTTTGCCCTAGGGCGCCTCGGATAACAGCCGTATTGTCGATACAGATCCAGATCTGTGTGGTGTCGTGGTGCGCCTGGGCGGCAATGGCTGCGGCCTCTAGCCCGCGCACTGCGCCGACGGCTTCGGCGTCAAAGACATGGGAAACGGTATGTAGTCCTCCGTGTCCTGACGCGACGGTCTGCCCGGCTCGGTATACAGCGAAGCCGTATCTGACGCCGTGTCGGCCATCCTCTGTAAGCTCGGATCCGTCTGAAAACACAATGATGTCTGTGGCTGGTCGTGCGTCCCACCAGATGATGCAGAAGGCGGCCGCTGCGTCTTCCTTAGTAAGTCCGTTGGTCGGGTCGGTCCCTGCGGTCGCCGGATACCGGGGAGCCTGGAGGAGAAGTCGTGGGACGTTAGGGACTATAGCGGCTGCCCGCTGCAGCGCTGTTGTGCGGGAGTCGGGGCGTCCGGCCCCTCGTCCGCTGGTAGTGATCTTGACGGGCACCCGCGAGGCAAGGGGGTGGTCTTGGTCGACTGTCCGGGCGCGAAAGCCCTGTCGCCAGCGTACTGCTTCGAGTGCAATAGCGCTGGTCGGGAGGCCGCTGTCCCGGATAAGGGTGTTGTTTGGGGCCGTCCGCCACGCAGGAAGGACGGCGCGGGCTGCAAGAGTAATAACCCGACGCGTTGCAGCCCGAACCGGATGGACGGGTCAAAGCTCACAAAGACCAAAGTGCAAGGCGGTTGCTCGTCGGGTTTAGTGATTTTCTTGTCGCCTGCGTAGAGGAGGGAACGGTCGTCCCAGACGCCCGAAACGTCGCCATCGTAATCGGGAGGATTCATGATTGTTTCCAGCTGACCTTGCTCCGAAGCATCTTCTGTCAGACGTTCTGCAAGACTCTCCGCGGCGCGTGGCCATGTCTGCAGTTGGATGGTGTCGTACAACCGGCGTATTTCTTGTATCGGGTAAATGCGCTCGTCATCGTCCTTGCCAGCGTCGGTGTCGGCCCCGCACAGCATAGGCCATGGCTCCTTGTTGCGTCGTCTGGTGCCTGCCCGCAAACACAGTCTCCGCAGACCTGGCCTAGTTGCGCTAGGAATGTGCAACAGATCTAAAAATGTCGAGCTGGTTGTGTAATAGGACCGTACAAAGCAATCATTAGGCCGCAATGGCAGCATGTCATCCGAGTCGTCACCTATGTGCACTTGGTCCGGCAATCTGCGGTGGAGAAGCGACGACAACTGGAGACTGTCCTGCATGTAGACTGTGCTGTCTACGTGGTCGCTCTCATAGCCTGTAGTTGTTGTGTCGGCTTTGGCTTCGGTGGCTGAAAATTCCAGTACCTGTGAATAGTACGAGCGACGGTTGGTAGAGCTGCCCAACCGCCACTCTTTGCGGGCCTCCACGGCTTGAATAGCACCTGTCCGTTCGTCCTTTTCAAGCCGCAAAAAGGTCCATCTGTCGTCAATAGTTCCCTCGAAATTAGAGCGCCGCCACCGCGAAGCCGTCGTAGCCTCTTGCAGGGCATCCGCCTCTATGTCCAGGGCTTCGTGGATATGGGCCAGGCGAATACGGTAACAGGAATAGTACGAGTCGTCGTCATTCGGGTTAAAGTAGGCAGCGGTCTGATTAGAGAGGGCGTAAAAGTAGTCGTCGAAAATGTTGAAGCAAATGTCGAAACCAATGTCTCCGCCAATCATCTTGCGCAGGTAAAAGCTCTTGCCGACCTGCTGTTTTGTACGCACCGAGAAGCACCGCAACACCCAGCGGCGGAGGCCGTCGTCGCCCTGGCCAGTGTAAGCGCCGTAGACGACATAGTCCTGGTTATTGCGCGCAAAAATCTTGCGCGGCGAATCGACATAGACGCTGCGCGCCCACCGTTCGTGGGCATGAAAGACGACCAGCCAAGTCTTTTGGCGGGTGCGGCAGTGCGAATAGCGGCAAGTAACGATGCCCTGGGCATAGTGCAGCAGCCTAAACTTGTACTTATCTGTGCCCTGAGACTCTTCGATGGCCTCGTCGAGCAGACTGCGAATGTCAATCACCAGCTCCTGCCGGATTGCGCCCCGGAGCGAGAGAATGTGCAGGGTGCGTTGATTCATATACAAAAGAGTGCCGTTAACGTAGAGATATGAGTCGGCCACGGCTACGACGGCGGCGGCAAACGGCTCTAGGTTGGCAATGGCTATTTTGCGTTGGGCTAGCAGGCGAAAGGCACGCATATATTGATGGGCCTGGCGCACCTCTTGGCACTCGGGAGAGAACGGTGCTTGTGTCTGTACGTTCGGTTAGAGGAGAGGGTGGACGTCAGAAAGAAAGACACAAAAACACAACACACAACGCACCTCTATCAATGTGCAGCACGTTCTGTAGTTGTGGATGACCCAAAAGAGGTGGCGACAGGTGCAGCTGAGTTGAAAGGCGTCGACAATGTCGAGCAGCTACACGATGGCAAACATGAGCTCGTTGGGCAGCTGGAAGATGTTTCTGGTAGTCATTGGAAGAATATGCACTACTAGATCGATTGCTGGATTAATAAAGCGAGCATAGAGGGCGGACCTGGGAGTTTATAAAAGGTGATGCGGCTTAAGTAGCTAGGTCCTCAAACAACCTAAGGCGCACTAGAAAGCTAAGTGCTTAGCTAATTAGAGGCTCTGCTTGCGGCCTTGCGTCTTTGTAGTCAAAATCCGGATAAGCAACATCAGCAGAGGTCAAACGAGAATTAACCTGCACACACCTGTCACTAGCGATATCGTGCTGAAAGTTCGCGTTGAAAAAATAAAGCCTTTTGTGGGGCTCAAAATACTCTCTGCCTGTCGGTATAAATGCGTCTGGGAGCGCTGTGGGCACACGTGGCTGCTGGGCATGATCCGAAAGATAGGGGTAGCGCGAGGAGCGGTCCCTACAGGAGTAATTTGCCCACCAATATGTGTGTTTCGTACTTTGGAGGAGACAAGCAGCTTCACCAACAGATCAATTGTATATCTTCCACCAAGAGGAGGACGTACAGGATCTAGAGTGACTTGCATTCAACAGCTAATCTACACCTATTCACTTGTACCTTTTGTTTTTATCCGTCTCGTGTCGATCGACAAATCTCGTTATTATTATTGCATGTACTCATTACTCGCTTTCATCCATCGTCAAGCTGTCAGGCTACACCAACAGCAGGCTCTCCACAACCGAGTGTCCGCTGTACTGCCGGCACGACAGCCACGCACCACTGTCGTCCTGGCTGTGTCCAGACGGTGACACGTACGACCGCAGCCAGCGCTGATTCTCGCTGTCCTTCTCGTCCGCGTCCTTCTCGCGCGGCCGCACCTTTGCCTGGTCAAAGTCAATCCGCATCACCCGCCCCCGCTCTGCACACCACGTCATGTTGGCCTCGCTCTCCTCGTCCTCATCCACGAGCCCGGCCCGGTACAGCTCTGCAATCGTGCGCTGCGCCTCTTGCTTCAGGTTCACGTACCGCACCGCTGGCTCGTTCCGCAGCCGCTGCGAGTACAGCGGTTGGCCTGCATACGACATAAGCAGCATGTGCGTAACGAGCATGCAATTGTCCATCGGGTACGGCTGCTGCAGCCGCATAACGCCTAGGCAAACAGGAATCAGGAAGCCCTGCTGGTCTGCTAGCCGCTCGTAGACGCCCACCTCGCGGCGCAGCAGCGCATAGTCAAAGGACTGCACGCCCTTGGCCACAAGCGTGTAGCCAAAGCCTGTTACTGTAATCTTGAATAGGCAGCCGATAGCACCCCACTGCCCCTGGCTCAGCAGACATTCGCAGTCCTGTTCTATGTTGAAAAGGAGCTGCTCCTGCACCAACGCGTGCAGCTCGTCGACCGTGATCGCGTGCTGCATAGACCTATGCCGCAGGTCGCTGCGCTCTTGGAAGGCGCGCAAGTGCAGCACAATGTTAGGGCAGTTGTGGTCCATAGCCTTGCCTAAGACGAGGCTGCGCAGACAGGCCTGCGTGCAGTACGGCCGGATCGGCCGGAAGGACGACGGGTCAAACGGCGTCGGCAAAGACGGCGTCAGCGACCGTTGGCTCCTTTGCAGCAAGTCGATTCGCGGCTTCTTATGCAACACGCCGCCACTCTTGTCAGCTTCGTCCGACGAAGCCGTCCGCTGCCGTTTAAGTGGCGAGGGATTGCGCGGCTGGTATGCCGGCACAGTTAGATGGCCCCGTCCCCTACTGCCACTGCCGCTGCTTCCGTTGTCGTCGTTGTCGTTGTCGTCGCTATCCTCCCGCCGCCGCCGCCGTCCCCGGCTGCTGTTACGACTGCTATCGCGGCTCTGCAAAGAGCTTGAACGGGTAACCGTTGCCGACGTGCGGCCTTGCTCGGACGGTGGCAGAGCGGGAAAGAGGGCCAGCTGTGACAGGTTGAACGTCCTCCGCCGCAGGGGCTCCGTAGACGACTCGAATGCGAGCAGGCACAAGCCAGCCAGCGCCGGAACGGCAAGATCATCCACGACGACCTCAGCATCGCCCCCGCCCGCTTCGGCCGTCTCGCCCCTGACATACTTTGAGTACAACGTAGGGCAGTACAGCAGCGTCGTCGGGTCGTCTGGTGCTACCCGCAGCAAGGTGAGCGTTTCGCCACTAGCCAGATAGCCGTATTCTACTCCCGACGTCACCATGTAGTGGAACGTCTGGCAGACTGCACGGGCATAGTACACTTGCCCTGGTTGGCATTGCATCCCCGCCGCAAGGTCCTCGAGGTGTGCGTCTGGGTTCGGATTGTTCGGATTTGCAACGGCCTTGCTAGAGCCGTCGCGCTTAGCAAGCTCTAACATGAAGTTCTCAGGGAGCGGGTGTTCGGCATAGCGAGCAACGACGGGCGCGCGCAGTCGGTGGGCGGCCTTGTGTTCGCCAAGGGTTGCGCGGTGCACGTGGTTGATCCGGGCCGTGTTTTCCTTCTCTGAAACGGTGACGACATGTGCGCACAGCACAAGGCAGTCCGGCTGTGTTTTCCGCGGTACTTCGACTGTGGCCATGGCTACTGTTGTCGTTGTCGCATCCTGCACCCCCCCGTCGCCGCGGTCCACGGTGTCGCTGTCGTGCCGGCTGCGGGACATCCACCCGGTCGACTGGTTGTCGAAAAACAGCTGCTGCTCCCGTCCGCGGGCACGGTTGTAGGCGTTGACGATTTTCTGGGTAGGGATCTGCAGACTTTCGTGAAGAAAATGGGACGTCTTCATCTCGTTGATAAACGACTCGGACCCTAGAAAGAGCGTAGGAAAGTCCTCGAGGAGCTTTGTCTGCGCAAAGCCCATTGCGTTCTTGGACGGGAACAGCGCCTGCTCGCCAAGGAGCTCCTGAATGCGCATAAAAGCAGTCCGGCAGGTCTGGGGGAACTCGGGCCACACTCGCATCTTTAAGGGGTAGTATTTGTTCGTAATAGTCGTGCGGCCAGACGTGGTCGGCTTAGCCTTGGCGCCCTCGGACAGTGTCTGCACGGCGGTTCGGGGAGGGGGCATAAGTCGGGGCATGACGTAGTTGAGACGGTCGACGGCCGCGAGGTAGCCACTAAGTGGCTGCTCTGTGTTTGTTAGGGCAAAGGGCAGAAAGGAGAAAAGGCTCGTGACGTACGAGAGCTATCGCGAGCTGCCGCTGCTCGTTCTTCCTCCATCGCAGCCATGGCTGCCGCCATGTCTCGCTGCTGTTGTATCCGTTTCCGATGCTCCTCTTCGCGTTGCCTGTCGGCTTCTAGACGCAGCTGTTGCTCCTTTTCGCGTCGCCTGTCGGCTTCTAGACGCAGCTGTTGCTCCTTTTCGCGTCGCTTGTCTGCCTCTTCGCGTCGCTTGTCGGCTTCTAGACGTAGCTGTTGCTCTTTTTCGCGTCGCTTGTCTGCCTCTTCGCGTCGCTTGTCGGCTTCTATGCGCAGCCGTTTCTCCTCTTTTACTTGGGCTTCTGCTGCCACACGACGGGCTTCAGTAGCCGCACGGAGAGCCATTTCCTCAGCAAGCTTCTTCTTCAGCTTCGTCAATTCATTGTCGTCCTCGGGCTTCGTTAGCACAACGTCTTTCCCAGTCGCATCATTTTCATCCAAAGTCTTGCTGGGGCGATCGCCATCGCTTGTCGTCCCGCGGTGGCCGTCCATGTCAACAGTGATGCCGGATGCAGTGAAACCGATAGCAGTTCCGACCGGTTAAAGAGTTGGATAGTTCGCAAATATGCCAGAAGGAGGAAAACTGGGGCCTGGTCGCCTGTGTTATGTGGCGTCCGGAAAAGACCTGCAATTTTCGTTTGGTTACATAATCGTAAATGATTATGTACTACCCGCGGACCCGCGATTCTAGTAGGAGCCCACAACTACGCTATTTCGATCAGCACCGCTACTTGGCGGTTGCTGCCTTTTGTCAGAAGGAGGATGACAAGTGGGTCCTGGTCGAGGTAGATTTGTGCTGTCGACTAGGTACCTGTGACGGTTGTGTGGCGTCCGGAAAACCCTGGAAAAACCCACACAAAATCAGGGGTAAAAAGGACTTCGCGCAATCAGCGAAGGTACACACAGAACGAACACAATCAACTAACTGGTTACCCGAATATCATCTGACACCTTTCGCTGTTGCCGTCTGCTGAAACACGTCAACAGCGGCGCCAGAGAGAGGGTTGTTCGTGTATAGAGTTGTGAGCGCCTTTGTAAAGAGGTCTTAATGGCCTTCTAGGATGCCGCAGACGCTGGCCGCGTCGGCCGGGATGCCCGTGGCTAGCGGCGTGGTCAGTCCCGGCGTCTGGGTTGGTGGTGCGGTAGCCGGGTGTTTCTTGCCGCTGTTGCGTTCGGCTTCGTCCTCCTCGTCGGAGGAAAAGAGCAGTAAGACGGTCCTTGTTCTCTTCAATGGCGAGGGTCTAGGTGGAGGAGGGCTGTCGGTGGACGCCACGATCGTGTCTGCAGCTAGATAGAGTCTGTGACGGGCTGCTGACTAGCCGCCGGGCGCGTTTTCGTTGGCGGTGTTGGGGTTCGAATCGACAGGGGCGCGTTGCCGTCGTCAGGAGTGACGCAGCACCCTGCGCGGCGCACCGGCGGGCAGCGCCGCCGTGGGCATGACTGCACTGTTGACGAGGCTTTTAATTTAAGGGGGTATCGCAAGGTTTTCGTGATTTTCGAGTATTTTTACCTCTGAATAATCCCATTTAACCGGTTCTTCAAGACTTGTCACACCATTAATGCCATTTCAGTAATAGGTAAAGGATGATCGAGTTTGTCCGCAATTTACTCGGACAATTAGATCAGTGATAAAAAAGACGACTGCTTTCATTTAGGACGAAATCAGGGTTGGAAATCCTGCGACGAAACACACGACCTATTGCACCCGGATCCCTGCACCGCTCTCCCGCCCGCATTGCTACCGGCATGCCCACCGCCGCGGCCGGCGCGCCCAGCGCGTCACGCGCCGCCACGGCACGGCTCCGCGGCAAAGCCGCCCCGCCACCGACAACGACAACCAACAAGCGGGCACGGCCTTCCACGGCCGACAGCTCGGCACTGGCCAGCAGTCCATTGCGCCGCCCTACGTACGACGCCATCGTCGTCTCTGAAGGCCCGCAACGGTCCCCGACCAAGCGCAGCCGCACGGCTGCAGAGATACCTCCCGCCGCGCCCTCTACGCCGCCCGGCCGCGACACCGTCCCGGCCACGCCACCGACCCCGAGCAAGACACGTGCCGCACAGCCGGCTATTACGCCGCACACCACAAACGTCCCCGAAGACGTCGCTAGGATCTGCGGCATCGCCAACGGCCACGCAGACGCCCTCACAGCCGCACTCGCCATTGTATACAAAGCCGACCCCCTTACCGGCGCGGCCGTCGACACGATCCTGCAACAACTTTTCTACACCGTCACGTCTCAAGCACTCCGTGCCGCCACAACGCCGCCCCCGGCCACCACGGCCGCGCCGGCCACTGCCCTAACCCACCACCCACGTACGCCTCCCGCGTCACGGCCCAAACCACCCCCCTGCCACAACAAACAAATGGTCGCCGCGGCAACGCTGGCACTACAGCAACGAAACCACCACCACGCGAGGAGGTCATCCTCCACACCAGCCGCATACCGTCACCACCGTCGTGCGAAACTATCGTCAACGCCGTCAAGTCTGCCGCCGGCAACCGGGTACAAGCCCTTGCTGTACGCCGACTCCCAAGCGGCGACAGCGCCGTCTTATTCCCGGGAGGAACGGACCGGTGGTACGTCAAAGACGTATCCTGGGCCGAGGATCTCGGTACCGACGTCACGATTACTGGCCCGAAGGTCGTCCTTCACGGCGTGCCGGCCGGCACACTCGTTCAAGACCTCCGCACTAGACTTCGCACGCCCTGCCCAATCCTCCAGATACGTCCTATGATCCGCAAGGACGGCCCGCCGGTCCGCCCGGGTAGCCTATGCCTTACCGTGGCCAATAACGCCGACGCTGCCCTACTTATTCGGGACGGCGTTATCCTTGACTACTGCCTTTACCGTCCTGTCCCGTATAGGCCGGACACCCGACCGAAAATCTGCCACCGATGCCAGACGTGGGACCACCAGGCGCGCGGCTGCCGAAAGCCCCCCCGGTGCGCACACTGCGGAGGCACCCACGAGAGCCCCGCTTGCGACAAACCCCCAGAGGAAAGATACTGCCCGAACTGCCGGGGGCCGCACCCAGCTTACTCTCGCACCTGCCCGTTCTACCAGACCACCTTCACCGAGTTCCAAGCCGCTAGCGGCACGGGCTGCTAGCCGGCGCCTGCCCGCCCCGATATTACTACCGCAACACGCACACCACAACTCCCCCCTATGTCCTTTTGATGGTAGCGATTATTTCATGGAATATACACAAAACTAACCACCACGCACAAACAGCACTACACTACGCAGACACCCTCGGCGCCGACGTCCTCTTCCTTCAAGAAATAACAAAAACAAGGAACGGCGACGCACCGGGTCCGGCCTCCGGCAAATACCACAAGCTCTGGGCCGGCGAGGGCCGCCTTGCTGGCTACGTGGCAAAAAGCCTGCCGCTGTCCTGCTGGGAATACACTGCTGAAAAAGACCTCATCCATATCACGATCTACACACACGGGCCCCGCCCGCTTCACATCTTCGGCATCTACAGCGAGCCCCTCCCACCCGGTAGACCGTGGGACTCGCCGCTCTCCCGCCCCGCCTCCCTACCGCCCCTTAGCCCCGACGCCGACGTCATCTTGATGGGGGATGTCAACCTCCACCACCCACTCTGGGATGCAGCCGGACGGACCTCTGTACACGCCGGCACTCTCCTCGACCTCGCAGACAAATGGGACCTATCTCTACTCACACCCCCTGGCACGCCAACTTGGCAACCGCAAGGCGGCCGGTCTCACCACCGGCCGTCAACAATAGACCACACATGGGCCTCCCCACGCCTCCGGGCCACGCACTCTACGCTCGACTGGCCAGGGTCCGACCACACGCCGCAAGCCTGCTCCGTCCCGGCAACGACACCACCAGTGCCGGCAGACGGCTTCTGTTGGTCCCGAATGAACCACGACAAAGCCGCCACCCTCGGACGAAATGCCCTCCTCCTGTAACGGGCTGGGCCCGTAAGAGGCCTCAGGCACCGTCGGCCGACCGTATACCACGTGATCCTCGCACGTGCCGCGCACGTGCTGTGCACGTGCCATATCCGCAGAGCCCCTATTTCTGACATCCCACGATAGGGGGACTCTTTCGCTTCTTTTCTTCTCTTTCTGTAATGCGTTCCTATTGATAGATTCGGCATTAGTCAGTTGAATACACTCGCTCTTGACCCCTTACAGTTCTCTATTATTATTATTTTTATTATTGCTTTTGCGTCAGTTGGGGTCCGTGCTTTCCCACGTGACCCATACCCGCTGGGGGGTCTCAGACGTGCCAAGCGCCATGCGGCAGATCTGGCGCCCTTGGGCGCCTTGATGCCCAGGCTGGCAGTTTCTATGTACATGAAGAGGAGAGAGGGGAAGCGAGAGGAGAAAAAGGAGCAGGAAAGAGCAGTTTTACGGTTTCCGCGTCTTGTCTGACGCTTCCACCTGCCCTGTGAGAGGGCGGTTACAGTCCCGGGTACCGGTTATGGGGGCAGATGTCCTGGAAGAAGCGTGACTCCTGGACGAAGTCTCCAAACAGTTTGCTGCCCTTTTCCGTACCTAGGACGTCCTGGATGGTGAGCCTCGGAAATCCAGACTGCAGGACCTTGGTTTTGCGTCTGGCAACTGTGCAATAGAAGAAGTGGATTGGGGACTTGTCCCTTTTGCACTTGCACTGTAGTTCCGCATCCTCGTGCTTGAACCGTTCGTGATAGGCCTTGAAGTCCCCGTGGCCCGTGCGGGCAGCGAGGAGCCAGCCAAGAGTTTTCCTAGAGAACCCCAGTTCTGGGGGGACTTTTTTGGCCAGGGGGATGGCCAGGTCAGCATAGCTGGTAGGGGCATGAGAGGCCCACCAAGCGATAAATGCCTGTTGTCTCCAGCTTACAGTTCTCTAGCCTAGCGCTTTACGGATAAACTCGGCAAGAAGTCACATGTCCTCGTTCAACCCCACTCTACAATATATCCCGCCTCTGCCCCGCGGTAATGTTATGACCACAGGGCGATGGGCCAACAAGGGTATGTTAGCATGGCGGTCCAGGCTGTAAGCCGTTCGAATGGTATCTCGAATGTCGTAGTCGTCGTAGTCGTTCTCGTAGGTTGTCTTGGGGTCACAAGCTGCAGTGGCTCCTCAATGTGAGATTGAGTACATGAGTTGATTGCTGAAGAGCTATCAAGGAAAACTATCTAGGTGGTAGAGACTGTTTATATACTAAAGTGCTTCCTTCCTACTCTTCCTGGCTCGTCTGGCTCGTTCGACTCGCATGTGTCACGGACCGCCGTGCCAGGCCCATAGACCTACCCCACTCTCCAGCCACCAAGGGGTGGCTGTGCCCCAAGTACTGCCACTGCAGACCGCCATCGAGGATTATCCTCGATTCGCACTCGCCTCCTGAACGTAGCTCCTTAAGCTACGTCTTTGTCTCAACCCTGCCTGCACCCTCTGTAGAAGACTAGCTGTTCCGAACCTATCCTCGTCCTCGCCTCTCCGTTCTGTCAGCCCGTGACAGCATGGCTCTGTTAGACGAGCCCGGCGAACCTTATCGTGTTAGTGCGCTCGTCTGTCTCGTCGGGCCCCACTAGACGAGTCTGGCGAGCCTTATCGTAGTCACGTGGTTCGGGGTGTGTGTCTTCTTGATTGGGTGGTTTCTGCCGGTGCTCACCGCATAGCCTTCCCTTTTAGGCCGCTTCCTCCTTGGGTCGTCACAGGTAACTTGTGAAAAACAAGTCACCGCGGCAAGTTAACGCACGACGACGCACGACGACGCACGGCGACGCACGACGACGCACGACGAACGAGCCCAATAAAATAACAGCCACAACAACAATAATTCTACACCCCTCCCTCCCCGATCGCCGGTCTTTTGCGGTATAACCGCACCTTGACGCGACACTACGCCTGCCTCGGCACATCCTCGCTGCTGTCTTCTTCTTTCCAACGGCAGTGCTCCTACGTCGTACATACACCCGTATATACGACATGTGCATCCTATAGTATCTTTTACTTCTTTGTATAAGACGCAAAAGTATACAAGAACGAAGGCAGTCGCGAATAAGACGCATGCGGCAGCTTAGCTATGGTATATATCCACATCTATCTTAGCCCTTTAAATGCCTATCTCTAATGCAATAGAGACCCCTGCCGAAGATAACTACGCTCCTTACCAAGGAGATTTTACAACATCAAACCCAATAACAATTTGGTACAAGGCAGGGGCACAAATAATAGTATATTCAGGAGGGCAAGTAATAAACATTGTGCGTGATCACGATGGAGCTGGATATATTTTTGTCCCTAGAGGCTGTCACGTTTTTGTATTTGGTGCGTTCTTAGCTATAGTGTAAGGGGTCAAGAGCGAGTGTATTCAACTGACTAATGCCGAATCTATCAATAGGAACGCATTACAGAAAGAGAAGAAAAGAAGCGAAAGAGTCCCCCTATCGTGGGATGTCAGAAATAGGGGCTCTGCGGATATGGCACGTGCACGGCACGTGCGAGGATCACGTGGTATACGGTCGGCCGACGGTGCCTGAGGCCTCTTACGGGCCCAGCCCGTTACACCTAGGACGGTTATCCGCTTTCCAAAGAAAGCATATTCCGGAGTCGTTCCTGGGATCATCCTCCTAGAGATAAATGGTAAGATATTTATCGCGGATACTACAACACACGGACTAATCAGACGGCTATTGAGACTAGTTGATAGTGTCCCTGCATCCGTCGGGTAGGAGCAATGATATATATGCCGATAAAGCTGTTCCCACATGGCCAAAGCACCGCCAGCGCAGGATACCTGTCGCGGTATCACGGGAATCTGTTCGTTTGATAAGCAGGTCTCCGGTAGTGTTGGACACTCCGACTCATCTACAATGTTTTTGAAAAGAGCAGTCCTCCGCCGCTTCGAACCACCAATGTCAGATGTAGAGCCCAGAGTCCCGCCTGGCTATTGATTCCTACCTTTCCTCCTGTCCTGTTGTGGTTTGCCTTCTCGTCAAGACTCGGCGACAACATGCAGATCCCACGGTTTTTGGCCCTTTTCCTGGCGGCTGTCCTGGCTCCGCTTGCTTGCGCAGGCCCGACAGTGACGGTGCTGAATGGGACGTACGAAGGCTACTACTTGGCTGCGCAGAACCAAGATGTGTTCCTGGGCATGCCGTATGCGCAGCCACCAGTGGGCAGCCTTCGCTTCCGGGGGCCGCAGTCTCTCCGCACGACCTGGAACGCCACAAAGACAGCGACCGAGTACGGTGCGGTTGTAAGTTGAGAAATGGCTGCATGTGCAGGGATGAAACGGAACAAGTGCTGATGTGCAATCCGCCATGCCTACAGTGTATGCAGTACACCACGGCCCCGACGTACGCGGCCATGTCGGAAGACTGCCTCACGATCAACGTGGTCCGTCCCAAGGTGACCACCTGCGGAAGTCTTCCGGTTGCTGTCTGGATCCACGGGTGGGTTTTCCACGTCCAGCGTTGTCATTTTCCAGGCCATCTTTGCCACCTAACAGACAATCTTCCCAAATTTAGTGGTGGTTTGTATAGCGGTGGTTCGGCCGACCCATCCACGAACCTCACCAACTTTGTCCACCAATCGACCCTCGCGGGGAAGCCCGTCGTTGGTGTGTCGCTCAACTATCGTCTGACGGCCTTTGGCTTCCTGTGGGGTAGCCCAGAGCTGACGGCCCACGGCAGCGCCAACAACGGACTGCGCGACCAGCGCCTCGCCCTTCGCTGGGTCCAGGACAACATTGCCGCCTTTGGCGGCGACCCAGCCAGGGTGACCATTTGGGGCGAGAGCTCGGGTGCGCTCTCGGTGGGCAAGCAGCTCATTGCCTATGGCGGGCGCGACGACGGCCTGTTCCGCGGCGCCATCATGGAGTCGGGCGGCATGGCCGAGAAGTGGCCCTACAACGTCGCCAATGCCACCGCCTACATGGAGGGGCTGTATGCCAACCTGACGACGACGACGGGCTGCAGCAGCGCGCCGAGTCCACTGGAGTGCTTGCGTGCGCTGCCACTGGCCGCGCTCTCGGCCGCGCTCAACGACACTGACACGCCCGTGTACTCGGGCAGCGGTCTCGGCCCCTGGCTGACGGTGGTGGACGGCGACTTTCTGCAGGACGGCCCGAGCGAGTCGCTGGCCCGCGGCCACTTCAACCACAACGTCACCGTTCTGTACACCACGCTGAGCGACGAGGCAAGCGTCTTTTTGTTTGGCGGGCCGGTCAACACGGACGCGGATTTCGCCGCCGCCCTCGCGACCGCCGGAGCCGACCAAAGCACCATCAGCACCCTCAAGGTGCTGTATCCCAACGTGAACGCAGTGGGCCTGCCGGCCGGCTTTGAACCGACGGCCGCGGACGACACCCTGTATGGCGCACAGTACAAGCGCGCCGTGGCTTTTTTTACCGACGCGGTCGAGACGAGCTCGCGCCGGCTCACCCTCGACGCCTGGGCGGACGCGGGTCTCACGGCGTACGGAGCGCGGCTGAATCTCATCGCCAACGGCACATCAGCCGCCCTAGGCGCCTATCACTCTGCCGAGCTGGCGTTTGTCTTCAACATTGTCGACACGGCGGCATACGCCCTTCCCCAGTACCAGGACACCTCGCTACTGATGAGCCGGTCGTGGGCGTCGTTTGTACACGATCTAAATCCGAACAACCACGGATGTACGTCTTTTCCAACGCAGAACAAGAATCCCGTTCTCCTTTAAATGCGTCGCTGACTTTTTTTTTCTTGCCTGCTACAGTGGCGGGCTATCCGACGTGGCCAGCCTGGAACACGACGGGTGTGGTTGGTGTTGGCACAAACTTTGTATTTGATGCTGATGGCCAGGACGGCACCCGATCGCATCTGGAGCTGGACGACTACCGGTTGGCGCAGACCCGGTACATCAACACCCTATGGAAGACACAGCTGAACTATTAAGCCAAACAGGCAAGGCAATCAGCCCATATAGAGCGACCTATATACGCATTCAAGTACATGTATATAGAACATTGCGTTTCCTTGACGGCTAGACAGAGACAGAGTTCAAATCAGATACATGTCGCGCTCAAGGGAATCGGAAAAGTTCAGCACGTCTAAGCCAGTAAGGCCCATGAGGTATATGTAATCGTCGCCGGTGCCGTAAAAGGACGTGGGCAGGTCCTGTCCTAGAAACGGCGGCCCGGGCGGCAGCGGGTCGGGCGGCAGCATGGCCTCCCAGGCGTGAGCGTGGGCAGTGCCGATGCCTGGGTCGGGATCACCAGCTGGCAACAAAGTCTGCTGCTTCTGTAGCGATACTGCTGCAGCAGCTGGCGGCTCCCATCCGAGGGCGGCACTGTTCGTTGCATGTACACCGCCCGGGGAGTGTTGGGCAAAAGAAGGAAGGGGGCCAGTGGGTCCTCCTCCTCCCGGTGGCGTCGTTGTATGTGTCGTGTGCGGCGTATGTAATGTAGCTAGTGTCTGCAGTGTGGCTGTATGCTCGGGCTCGGGCTCGGGCTCGGGTTCATTGCCGCTACCACCGCTTTCCGCTGCTTCAAGGCGTAAGGCACCCGTCAGCCATTCGATCCATTGGTTGTAATTGGATGCCGCCGTGGCTGCTTCCCGGCCGTCCGCCGGGGACAGGGACACCGACGCTGGCACGGCCGTATCGTGCTGTCCCAGGCGCACCCAGTCCAGCTTCCCGCCGGCTTCGTTTGCAATCGCCTGTAGGGCCTCCACGAATCCGACGCCCATCCGCGCTGTGGCGTTGTCCCCGGCCATGCGGCGGAGCGAGTCCAGCCCAAAGGCGGCCCGGGTCTTGCACTCGGCCCCCTCTTCCATGATGCTGGCAAGAAGCAGGATGACGGTGGCGATGCTGCAGCCCTGGAAGTCGGTAAAGGAAAAGCGGGTCAGGTTGCCGGTCGCGGTCAGACGCTCAAAGAGCTGCAGCATGTTCTTGGCTGACTGGATGCATGGGCGGGCGAGCCGGTCCACCGTCGCGTCAATCTGGACCTGGGGCAGTGATCCCCCTTCTTCTGGGTTTGGGTGTGGGTGCGGGCGAAAAGCCGCGTGTAGATTGGCCTGGACCAGCTTGACGACCGACACCCGGCCCATGGCAATCGAGGCAAAGTAGTAATTGAGATAGAGATGGACGACGGCCCGGTAGCTGGACGACTTGGGGTGGATGCGGTCCAGATGCAGGCGGGCGGGCAGGCGCTTTTCCCACGCGACCAGGTCGGCTTCGTACTTTTCAAACTCTTCATTTTGTTGGTCTGGCCACGTTGTCCTAGACGAATGGCAGTTACTGGTTAGTTACTTCCGAGCCAGAGAGGCCAGGTAGTAGTAAAAGAGTGGCGTACGTGGACATGGACGTCGAGATCCGATCGAGAATCTTGACAAGCCGTGCATTCGCAATTTGCAGCTGCACGTTCTCAAATATTTGCACCGCGTCGAGCGGTTCGTATGGCTGCGGGAGCGGCGCCGTGATAATGTCCTGGTGAATGGACGGCGGCCGGTTGAGTTTGATCGTGAGCGTTCTGTCCCAGTTGAATTAGCCAAGGCGCAAAACATCCCCATTTGGTGCCGCACCAGCCAACTCACCGCTCCAGAGCGTAAATGGCCCACCACAGCCGGTGCCGGATTTCGCGCTCGCGGTCCCCGATGCTCGGATCATGGTCGTTCTGGTGGAGATCCAAGGCCACGGCCTTGCGCAGCGCCAGGCCCATAAACACATAGGACGCGCCTATGGCGCTCGCCGGCATCAGATAGACGCCCAGGATGAACGCGGTCTGGACGGAGCGAATCGACGTCGAGCCCACAATGTCGCCCAGGACGATGCGCGCCTGGCTGTAAAAGATGCGGCCCGGGTCGTGCTGGCTGTCTGGCAGGAAGCTGTTGCTGCTGTGCTTCGCTGCGCTACCCTCTGGCTTGGCCAGCGCGGTCCACTGGCTGCCCAGGGCAAAGACGGCCAGCGCCAGGCAGACGAAGCTGGCGTCCGACCGCAGGTGCGAGCGTGGGTCGCGGTAGAACTGCTCGAGCTCCGCGACAAGCTGGGCCTGGTCAAAGTAAAAGAAGCTGTCGGTGCCGTGCTCGATGACGACGGCCACGAGAAAGTTGGCAATCGGCTGCGGCGGGAAACTAGCCGTCGCCAAGCGCAGGCGTTGCCGCTCAGCAGGCGATACAGCGGCTGCCAAGGATGCGTTCTGGCCGTTCTGGCCATTCTGGCCGACGACCAGGCGCCGCAGGCCTCCGTTGTTGTCGCTCGTGCCCGGCTGGGGGTCCAGGCAAAAAGCCTCACGCAGCCGCGACAGAAACCCGGACCACATAAAGGTCTCGGACGACGACGACGACGACGACGCCAGGGCGCCGCTACCGTACATGATCACGTCGTCCACCGGCAGACCCACTGCCGATGCTGCTGCCGCCGCTGCCTGGCTCATTCTTTCAGGCGGGCGCGCGGTGTGGCCGGCATCGACATCGACAGCGACAGAATCAACAGCGACAGCATCGACTGCGGCCTCTGCGGCATGTGTCTCGCAGCCGCGCAGCGCAAGCACCACACTCTGGTCTTGCGAAAACGTGCAGGGCTGCCCGGCTTCTTGGCACCGCCGGCACACGCCCGATGGCGTGTCGATGCATTTGCTTTTGCGCCGCTGGCAGCGCTCGCATGCTTGGGGGGCGCGCTTCCGATTCTCGTCGGCTACCCGACGCTGTCGCCGCCGTCTTTCTTTTTGACCAGAGCGAGAATCCATCTCCCTGCTCCCAAGAAAGGCCCAAGAACAGTTACCCGTTTGCCAACCGTTTGCCAATTGCCGAGGCTCGGCGAGCGAGCGTGCAGGCCGCCTACACGTTACGTGGGTGACAATGAACCGGTCGGTGCGATTTTGGCCCTGTGATGAATGACACGATCCCGACGGCAGGTTCCCGACACCAGTGCCCCGATTGCCGACAGCAGTGATACGTCCCTCTCGCCCAATTGGCTCAAAAGCGAAAATTGGGTCTTATCCGTAGACTAACACCTGCTAGAACCGTACTCTTTCCGTCACAATCCCAACGGGAGCACAAGAGCGAAAGCACCTGTTTATCTGTTGCATGAGTATGCGTATTTCAGCAGTTGATCAGCAGGCGACCTACGAAATGAAAACAGCAACAAATCGTAAAGGGTTGTTCCCTTTTGTGGGCTACGCCGCTGTATGACCACATACTAGCTGGTGAATTTGAGGAAGAAATGAATGCGATAAGTATTCAAAGATAATGAGTGCACAACAAGCAAACGGGCAATGTTGATGTGACTCTAGGCCGGTGATCGAGATGATTATTCAGCACTCAGCCATCATTACTCTCCCTCTACATAATATCGTAGGCTGGAAGCTGTTTGAAGGAAGGTGCATCAAATATGAGGTTCCGAGGTTCCGAGGTTCCGCGATTGGGACGGCCAAACCTTGGATTCAGGAAAATGGAAAGCGAAACGATTGTTGGGAAGGTGTAAGTTGCGCCTGCCAAGTACAAGTCAGTCAATGAACGTTTCAAAGGCAGGAGCTAATATCTAGAAACATGGATTCTCGCGCGTGAAACATGAGACAAAAGGCTAACAAGGATATTGCGAGGACGGGGAAGAAGAAAGGAGTAAATAAAGAAAGCGATAATAAATTGGAAGAGGAAGGAGAGAAAATGGCAGAGAGACAGGATAGTTTTTGCCGTCTTGTACGTCGTCAAAAGAGATTGGCTCAACTTTCTTCTTTGAGAATAGCAAGATCTGTAAGAAAGCCCAAGTATCTAAAAAAAATCACTCTTTCCCGATTAAAATAATCCGGCCCTTTGCTTATCCACTGGTTAGAAGCCAGCCTGTAAATCCGTAACAAAGGCAGGTACATTTTCCTGTTCATACCTATGTTCCTCATCTCCACCACCCCCTCAAATTGCTGGCTTTCCCGGAGATTTTAAGAATGTCTTCTTTCTATTCTTCTCTCTTGTAAATATGGTTTGTTTCATTTCTCCCTTCTTGACTCTCTTCTTGTCAACAATACATGTCACCTGCCGTCACCCTCATCATCCTCATTTCCGCCATTCTTTTTCTCTACTCAGAAGCCTGTCACGATGCGCCCACTCGAGGGCGTCTCCCTGAGAGGGTTTGCGCGAGCATTACACAGCATAACCACCAGCCCAGACCGACCAATCTTGTTTTCTCTACGTCTAGCATTTCCAAGTCGCGTCATCATCCCGCATCTAAAGTTCGTAATGAGAGCTCGGTCGAGATCAAATGAAGGGTACATACATATGCTTACAAAATCTTCCATTCGCACCAATGTTCCCGCTGTGCTCTCAGTAGCTTTCACTGACTTGAAACGAAAGAGGTGGACGGCCATACACGACTCTTATCGAACTGCCTCGGGCCGTTGTGATCTGCCAAAAAGTCATCAATGAACACCCCGTGAAGGGGGTCGTTTCCGACGGCAAGATTTTGTTCTATCATCATGGGCAAAAGAGTGTCATCCTCTGTTTGAACTCCTAGAACGAACAAAAGGTAAGGATTCCTCAACGATCCTTGGAGCCCCTGATGAAGAAGAGATAGCGGCCATCATCCAGTGTTTCTAGATCAGAGCGCCACCGTTCTCCCTCAACATACTCTGACCCCGACTGCTCACCCCGGCACCACACACGCTTCATACGGTTGGCGCATCATCCCGAGGCTCTGCATCTTTGCCGCCGGCCTGCTCGCCTGGATCGATGTGCAGCTCGAGGCCGGCATCATCACGCCCCAATGCACATCGCCCGGCAGCTCTCGCTGGTCGCCGACATGCAATTTGTTTTGCTACATGAGCCAAAAAATTTGATGTGACGTGCTATGTGTCCATCTGATTCCAGGCGGGACGCAATGCGCCAATGTCCCAGCAGTCAGCCAAGCAGTCAGCCTAGCAGCCGGAAACTAGCCTCAAGCGATGAAGATGCGGCGATAACATTGGACGCAGGGTTTATCGTGAGTCTATCTCAATCCTAACCCAAGTCAGAGTCGCTTGTATGCCAAACGTATCCCCTTGTGCCGCATTTCTAACCGCCTCCAATCAGGGTCATCAAGCTCCTTCTCATCAGCCTCGGCCTTGGTATCGGCATACAGGAGTAGCCCATGATCCCATAGATCCTGCTGCGTGGTGTGCCCCATGGTCTTTAGCGTGCTGGACATGACATGTGCAGATCATGCCGAGCACCGTCTGTCGGTCGGCGAGAACCTGCTTGAAGAACCGTTTTGTGGCCGAGCTGCCCAACCACATGTCATCAATCGACGCCCAGGTTGTTAATGCATATGGTGCATCCGTGCGGCAGGCCGCCATCAGCTTGTTCTACTCGTCCTGCGTCCTCGAGGATAGTGCTATTTTTCTCGTGCCTGTGGTGTGTCGTTTTTATCCCACTCATCGCGGTGTTCGGGAATTCTCGACTCGGGCTTGATCGGGTGAAAGAATGTCAACAAGGCGAAGAAGAGGAAAAATGAAAGCAAAGCCATCGAGCATATGGGTCCCCAACATTGAGAATGCAGTTTGAGCAAATAACCCATTTCAGAGTTTAGATATGGATGTGAATAACTTTCAGTCAACGTTTTAAGTAGAACAGAGAATAGAAGGTGAAGCAACAATTCCGACAATCCCTCCCCATCAGATCTTCCCCTCCTCGACCAGCTGTCGGGTGGTCGCAATGCTGGACATGACGGCCTTCTCTGCAACCTGACGGTACCGGGCCTCAGCCACAACAGCCGCCTCGCTGCCGGCCTCCATGTCGTCGTGCTTCCATGCAAAAATGTACGTCACATACAGGTGATCGCCTGCGCCGGCACCCTCACTGACAATGTTGATCACGCTGCTACCGTTGTCGAGCGCAAAGTCCACGCGGCAGGGCACCTTTTCCGTGCATGTCTCGCGGACGTCCTTAGGATGGCCACCGGCGCCGCCGCCGGCCGCTGCCTCTTTGAACGTGACCAGACGCACAACGACACCGTCCGCGTCACTCAGCACTTTGCACGAGGCGATCGCTGGCACAAACTGTTGGGGGTTGCGGATCTTAAACTGAAAGCCGGCAAAAACTTGCTTTTTCGTGAGCTTGAGCGACACATCTGGCGGATTGACCGGTACGGTGACGGCGAGATTGAAGGTAACCATGTTGAGGAAGGAATTGGGGCGATTGAGAGTTTTTGGTGGATGACGGTTATGGATGGCGAGATTCGACACCATGACTGCACTTAAATACTTGCTTTCATGGGGAAGTCCGCCGGACTGTGACAACGGACATGACGTTGCGCATTTGCTGAACACCACCCGAGTCGCCCAAGACGACATCACACAGCATGAGCATCGCGACTACTCCATACTTTGCGGCCCATTGTGATCGCGACCTTGATGTGCATCCCCAGCTGGGACTTCCCTGTAGCTGTCTGATTGCGCAGTGGGCCAGGGCCGGTCACTAGGCTGAAAGAGGCCTAACAAAGGACCAAAGACCCTATGGTTCGGTGTAGCTGATCCGTGCAGGAGCTCGCCTAGGGCGTTTGGGCCGATCTCCTGCGGAAAAGACAGATATTAGCACGGTTTGGCGTGTGCGGCTGGCCACTGGCGTGATGCTGACGTTGCTGCGGGTCTGTTGTGGGAGGTTGGTCGTGCTCGTCGCAAAAGAAAGCACACCCAGAACAAAACGACAAACGCAAGATAACAGGACACGTTGGCGATTGTCGACGACCGTTAGCACTAGAAAACCAGCGGCCAGACTCTGTAGAGGTGTCCGCGTATTAGGCGAACCGTGCGAACTCGCAAGGCAGGTGCAAATAATATCGCAGCTTTCTCAGCATGCACGTGCGCTCGTCCCTGCCTGGTTTGTCTGGTGACGCCTACCTGGCGGGATGACGCACAGGCCACCCGGTGGGGAATCTACCACAGCTTTGTGCCCTTCGCTCGCCCTCTTTTCTACCAATCCAATCCGATCCCCTTCCTTTTTTCTTCCCTGCTTCCACGGCTTTCCCCCCAGCTCCCAGCAACCAAAGCAAAGCCACGTAAAATCTTGCGCACGCGCACGCAGCATCACCGCACGACAACTCCATCTGCCAACCCACATCCGACCGCGCGCATCTCGCCCCGTCTTTCTTGTCTCCTCTGTCCTCCTTTATTCTCTTTTCACAACACAGCCATGGCTCCTCCTCCGCCCGCCAGCCTGCCGCTGACTGAGCGGCTGCTTACGCTGGCCAAGACGCTTCAATGTGAGTGATGGCGATGTTGTCGTCGAGTTTTCCGTGCTCTGCTAACGTTGCAGTCGGTTGGTTTGTCGGGTAGGTTTTCTCGCTTGCAGCACACGCTGAACAGACGACAATCTAACGTCTACAGCCATCTGACCCTCATCCTCGCGACGCTGCGCTACTCGTTGTCGTGGATCCGCTTCAACTACTACACCTTTGCCGCCCGCTTCTCCTACCGCACTGCCTTTGTCGCCGCTGCGGCGACGTATGGCATCGTCGTGTACAAGACCTTCCGTGCCCGCTCGCGCGGCGGCCGGTTGCCTGGTGGCCCGATCGGCCTGCTGGCAGATGAGAACGTGCAGTATCTGCGTACGTTGCCCTAGCTGTTGGACCGGCAACCTCTGCTCCGCCCCGCTAACCTCCAGTTCTCGCCCTGGTCTGGCTCTACTCCCGCCAGTACCTGCTCGCCCTGCTGCCGTACACTATTTACTCGGTCTTCCACGTCGCAACGTACACGCGCACGAACCTGATCCCGACCGTTTCTCCTCCGACGCCGCTGGCCCCCGCCACCGGTGCGTCGCCGAATGCTAAGACGCAGTACGCTGCCCACCCGCTGTCCGACTCGATTGGCCGCTTTGTCAAGCAGTACTACGACTCATCCATGTCGGTTGTCGCCCTGCTCGAGATCCTGCTCTGGTTCCGTCTGCTGCTGACGGCCATCACCTTTGCGCGCGGCTCGTGGATCCTGATCATTCTCTACTCCATCTTCCTGCGCGCCCGCGTCGGCCAGAGCCAGCATGTCCAGGCCACCTTTGAACAGATTGAGGCCCGCATCGACAACCTGACGGGTGCCCAGGGCATGAACCCCACCGTTCGCAAGACCTGGGAGACGGTCAAGTCCATGGTGCGCCAGGGCTACGCTGCCACGGACCTGCAGCGGGTCCTCGGCGGTGCCCCGCCGCGCAAGGCTGAGTAGAGGTTTCGGTGGGGGTTGGCAGCTGTGGCCTGTTGCCGACCGTTGTCGGTAGCTGTCCAGCTGTAGGGTTCTACTTGGGCGTTGACCGATAAGGTGCCCGCCCGGGCTGGGTCAAGCGTGAAGACGATATGGACTGTATGCACGACGTGGGTCGTGTTGGGATCACGGGGAATGTTGTGAGAGGCGAGACGTCTGCCAGGACTGGGGCTCCAGCGATGGGAGAGTCAAGTACGATACTGTCAGTGTTAAGGGTATCGGTTATGGAGAGGATTCGGATGGGTGGCTTTGATAGAGCATGGGCGGGTCAATCTGCCCAGAGCAGAACTAGCAAGGAATTTATTGGTTTTCTGGGACGAGCGTGTTGTGTGTGGATGGGATGCAATCGCTAGTCGCCTTGCGGTGTGTTTGTGTTTGTAGTCGCTTTTGTGCCTCGTGACGCTAATTGGCGAATGACGTAGACGTGGGCTACAGCCGCTACAGCCCCAAAAGTCGCTATTGCTCGCGTGCAAACTCGCCGACTGTCCTCCACACCATGGCCGCGCTTCTCCGCCGCATCGTCGCGAGTCCGCGCGCCGAGCACGGCGACACGGGGCTCGACCTGTGCTACGTGACGTCCAAGATCATAGCGACGTGAGTGGGCAGTGGCCGACGAGGCGGTCTGCTTGGCTAACGACGGACGATGCAGATCTGGGCCGTCACAGTCGTACCCCCAGTTGGCCTACCGCAACCCCCTCGACCGCCTCGTCGCCTTTCTCGACGCCAGGCACGGCAAGGACTGGGCCATTTGGGAGTTCCGCGCCGAGGGCACCGGCTACCCCGACGAGGCCGTCTATGGGCGCATCCGCCACTACCCCTGGCCCGACCACCACCCGCCGCCCTTTCGGCTGGTGCCGCTGATTGTCGAGGGCATGCGCCAGTGGATGGCGGGCGGTGACAGTGATGGTGACGAAAAGACCAAAACGAAGCTCGAAACCCGAACCCCAACTACCAAACACAACCGCGTCGTCGTGGTCCACTGCAAGGCTGGCAAGGGACGCTCGGGCACCATGGCCTGCAGCTACCTCATCGCTGAGTGCGGCTGGACGGCCCAGGAGGCTCTCGCCCGCTTCACCGCCCGCCGCATGCGGCCCGGCTTCGGCAGCGGCGTGTCCATTCCGTCGCAGCAGCGTTATGTCGGCTACGTTGAGCGGTGGGCGCGCCCGGGGCGCAAGCGCTACGTTGACCGGCCAGTCGAGATTGTCGAGATCCACGTCTGGGGGCTGCGACACGGCGTCAAGCTAGCGGTCGAGGGATATGCGGACGAGGGCAAGCGCATCCAGACGTTTCACACCTTTGCTGGCGACGAGCGGTTTATCGTGCAAGGGGATGCGCCGGGGGGCAGCGGTTTTGTCGCCTTGGTCGCGGACATAGCGACTGGGGGCGAGACAGAGGAGGAAACCGAGGCCGGGGCAGAGACCGCCCGAGGGATCCAGGAACTGCAGGGACGGCCTACGCTTGTGCATCTGCCGGCCTCCTCGGAGCTTCCCCGCCAGCAGTCGTTCCGCTACGCGGCCCAGGACGAGCCCGGCGGCCGGGCGGTCATCTTCCGGCCCAAGACACCGATTCACATTCCCAACAGCGATGTGAACATTGCCATTGAGCGGCGCAACCGGACGGCGCCCAATATCATGGGGCTGACCATGGTGACGTCGGTGGCCCACGTGTGGTTCAATGCTTTTTTCGAGGGCAACGGTCCAGAGCAGGACGGGAAGCCCGACGACAGCGGAGTCTTTGCGATAGATTGGACCGAACTGGACGGGATCAAGGGGAGCCGGCAAAAGGGCAGCCGGGCGGCGGACCGGCTGGCGGTGGTGTGGCGGGTAGTGGAGGTAGAGGGAGAAAAGACAAAGAAGGAGGCAAGGGCGGAGGGAAAAGAAGAAGAAGAAGGAGAAAACGAGAAAGAAGGAACCGAGATGGACAAGTCAAAAGTCGTCCCTCAGATGCAGCCAGCCGACTGGCGGGGCAGCAAGGACCCCCCGTCGACCAAGAGGCTGGGGCTACGAATGGAGGACCCTGGAAGTGTCAGCGTCAGCAGAGCGAGCAGCATTCGAGAAGGGACGACTGGTGGCAGCAACACAGTCGGTCTGGGGGTCAATCCCAGCAGCGATACGCTGCAGGCGGTCAAGTCGAGCGGGCTGGAGGGCGAAGCGCTGGAGGAGGCCAGTACAGGGAAAAAGTAAAATATTATAAGATATGAATACGATAGGATTAGCCATGCACCGTACAATATATAGGAGAAAAGATGAAAATGTTGGTTATATCGACTTTGTCGGGTAAGAACGATGAAGCCCCACATTTCATTGCATCGAAACAAATGACGAATTCTGCACTCTTCACCTTTCCACCACGCTCCATGGCCACGATTGCGAGCCTCCAGCGTATCTCCGCCGCGCAGCTGGCCGAGCGCCTGCTGGGCCCGGGCGCCAGCACGCTGGCCATTGTCGATGTCCGCGATGATGGTGCGTCTGGGTGCTTCGTTGGATTGTGATTGCTCGTTTCTAACCGGCAGACTACATTGGCGGCCACATTCGTGGCGCCCTCCACTTTCCCTCGGGCAGTCTGGACGCCACCTGGCCGACCCTGCTGCGCCGCCTCCAAGGCGCCGACACGGTCATTTTCCACTGTGCACTGTCGCAGCAGCGCGGGCCGGGCGCGGCGCTGCGGTATCTGCGGGCGCTGGAACAGGCTAGCGGCCGTTGTGAGAGCGCGACCGAGATGCCGCAGACCGTGTACGTTCTTGACCAGGGCTTTACCGGGTGGCAGGAAGTGTATGGGGAGGACGAGCGGTTGACGGAGGGGTTCCGCAAGGAGCTATGGCGGGAGTTGTGGCGCTGAGGGAACGGTGAGAAAGCAAACAAGAGGACAAGACTTGAGAAACTTGTAAAGGGCCGATAGAATGGACGAGATTGAAAGAGGCCAATGCAGGTTGACGACTGTAGCAAGAGAGACAGTGGCTCGATGGAGGAATACTGGGAGAGATGTCCAAAGAGACAAGACTGTTGTTTTTTTTGTCCATCCATCGGATAGGATGAACCGTTGGTATGATAGTCTCAGAGTTACTGAATGCAATCAGCATACCGAGTAGAATCGAGACAAGCTCCAGCTTCGATCTAGTTCGGCTTCGTTCAAGAAGGTACCAGGACTGAACGCTAAACTCAACGCTCCCTCTTATACTAGCATTTGTCTCCCGAGCCTCCAACAACTCCTGATGGTGTAGTTGGTTTATCACGTTCGACTGTAATGGTTCCACTGTAATCGAAAGGTCGCCGATTCGATTTCGGCTCGGGAGATTCTTTTTGCTGCCTTGTACACCGTCGCAAGGAACGCCCTGTACGTTATAGCGGTCCAGTCACGCGCTCACCGCTTCGCGCACTGACGACCCCGCTAGAATAGCGCCGTCGATTGGGTCAATGCCCCTCTAAATTTTGTTTCCAGCGGCAGGGAGAGTCAACAACCAACTGTCCACACTCAAAAACACCCAACATGCCCCATGGCCGCCGTGCCGTCCTCGTCGCTGCTCTCCCGAACGCGGTCGAGCCGCATCGTCCGCACGGCCCCGACCCTTGAGCCAGCCGCGCTTCATGCCGCCGGCGGCCATGTCGGGCCCGGTTTGTCGTCGCCGACGTTGGCGGTGATGGGCGGCGGCGCGTCGTCCTCGTCCTTGCTGGCACCTTCCAACGTGTCCATCTTTTTGACGAACCTGCGGCTGCTTGACCTCGACCGGCGGCCCGACTGGCCCGACCTCTCAGCGCGGACGTTTGCCACCAGAGATGCCGGCCAGGGGCAGAAGCGCCGGATCCACGCAGTCGAGTGGGCGTTGTACCAGCTCTTTTGTCTGTGGGATCCCGATGAAGCAAAGGTGGGCCGGTCTGAGCGCTGTGATATGTGTTCTGCGTGGGAAGCTTGGGCACTGACAGGACATGCAGAAAATGCAGCAGTACTTTCCACCGGCCGACCAGGTGCAGTCGGTCAACCTGCGCGCGGCCCAAGTGCGGGCACTCGAACAGGCCAAGAAGAACGGCGCGCTCGGCCGCGACGTCCTCGTCCGCAAGACAATGCTCGACGAGTGCCGCGGGGAGCGGCTCGAAGAGGTGCTGGCCGTCTTTTCGTCGGTAGTGCTCAAGAGCGTGGCCGCGGCCGCGGCGCGTCCGGAACGCAAGCAGGGCGCGCCAGCGGCTGCTCTATCCCTAGCCTTGGAAGACCGCGGCTATGCGGCTGAAAGGACACCCCTGACTGCCCTCATTGTGGCGCACCGGGCATCACTACGACACAGCCTCGACCGGCGGGCCAAGGCACGGGCGCGTTACCACGACTTGGCCGAGCTGCTGGACCTCAAGCAGAGGAGCATTGCGCGGCGGCAAGAGGTCGAGGAGGAAGCGCGGGCCGCAGCCCGCGCAGACGACACAGACGACACCGATCCCGCTGACGTCTGGCGCGTCGTTCGTAACAACTGGTCCGGCAGTGAGCCGTGGATGGACGCTCTGCTGGGCAGCGACCGCGACGGCCGCGCTCACCGCGACGCCGTGCTGGCCACGCCCTTTGACCGCGTCTGGCGACGCGTCCAGGCCGGCCGACTGGGCGAGCTCGAGGCGGACAGCGCCAGCAGCAGCGGCCTGGTCGACCAGCTGGAGCGGCGAGCGGCCAGCCAGCAGGAACGGCTACAGAGGTGGACATCGTACCGGACGCGTGTCTTTGGGCGAGGAGGTGAGGCCGATGGAGCAGCAGTCACGGCAACAGCCACATCCACACCCTCTACAGCCAAGCCAGTGATACCGGGCATCGATCTTGGCTTCGGCTCTCATGACGGCCTCTACCCGGCGGCCCCGTCGAGTCCACGCAAGGCCCGCGCACCTGAGCCGGTAGTGCCCGTTCCAGGCGTGTATGCGGATCTGCTGGCAGATCTAGCGGCAGCTTTGGCAAGTAGCGATACACCGCCGGCCGGACAGCCGTCCGTGGCCGACTTTCTCCGGGCGACGCTGGCCAAGACAACGGGCGCGGCCACAGCCGACCCAGCCGCCACGGCGCCCGCCGACGACGACGATGCCTCGGAGATCAGTGACCTCGCAGACCACGAGGAGCACGTGGCCGAAGAAGCGCCGTCCATTGCTGCACCCCGAGGCCGCGAGTCACGGTCGCCGCGGCACAGCCAGCGCGCTGTGCTCAAGAAGGCGAGCATGACGTTTAGCGTGACGACATACGACTCGGACGAGGAGGAGCCGGGGCGGACAGGGGCATCGCCGGTGGTGGCGCGGTCGCCGGTGACAACGATGCGGATGGCCGCCCTGTCGCCGCCGGTGGACGAGCGGGTGGAACGGCCACTACAACGTCGGTCCCCGCCGATCCGGCCTGTCCAAGCGGCACAGGTCCTGCCACGCACACCGTCTCCGCCGCGGCCCGTGCAGGTGCAGACGGTGCAGGAACTGTCGGTCCCACCCATTGCAGTGCACACTCCCGACGACAGCTCGCCATCGCCGTCGCCGCCGCCGTCGCCGTCGCCACCGCCGGCCGACGCGCTGGTAGAGGACCTGCTAGCCGACGAGATCTTGGCGTCCATGGCAGATGCGTCACCGTCGCCAGTCAAGCCACGGCACACATTGTCGCTGGCGGAGCGGACGCGCCTGTCTATGGCACGGGCACCGCGGACGTCAATGGTGATGCGACAGGACGACCTGGTTGCGATACAGGAGGCAGACAACACGCGCGAGGCCGTCCAGACACACCGCCTACACAAGACGACGACACACGAACACGAAAACGAACATGACAGCCCCCAATTTGAAGACCTCGTCTCGCGCACGCGCCGCAGCATGGCTGGCTTTGAGGCGTCGCGGCAAAAGGCCCAGCTGGAGCGGCGACGGTCGCAGCGGCGCAGCCGCTACATTGTGCCACGGCCGTCCTCAGCCTTTGAGGCAGTCGAGGAGGGCGACAGCACGCTAGTGCTGGCCGAGGAGCTGATGGCGGGCGAGCAGGACGACCCCGAGGCGATCTTCCGGAGCCGGCCCAAGATCAAGATGAGTCCGAACCCGAGTCCGGCGCTGAGTCCAGCGGGGAGGTAGTGGAAGGAGTCTGCCAAAGCAAATCCACACAATACAGAAAACACGGAAGCCAGCATTCAACATTCGAAATCCCGAAACCAGCTGAATTGTACAGTGCATGTTGCTACTTGTTTTACCACCCCTGCCGCACCAGCTCCTCCACCCGCCGCATGGTGGCAAACATGCCGTCCTTGAACCGCCGTCGCCACAGCTCCATGGCCCGCCGCTTGCGCCGCAGGCCCGGCCGCTCGTGGAAGCGCTGCTGGTAAAACGAGTTCTTGACCCGGTTCTGCCGCACGAGCGACTCGACCATGTTGAAGGCCCGCGCCTGGTCGACGGAGCCGCCCACGCGCACCGTCCGGCCCGTCGATGAGCGCAGCTTGGTCTGCGGACCGCGGGGTTTGCTGGCCGCGTGCCGCTTGTAGAAATCGTCCGTCGACCACATGGACCACAGTGCCGGGTCGTCGGAGGCGTAGAGGTCCTTGAGCGGGTCGCGGGCAACGGGCTTGGTCTCTCCCGATGCCGCGTTCGTGGTCGGCTTGGACGTCGCCTGGGCCGGCCGTTGCGGAGGCCAGCTGCTCTGCGGCTCGTCGGCCAGACACTGGGTCGAGGCGGAAAACGCTCTTGTGCAGTGGTTGGCGAACAGGGGCGCCAAGGCGGGCCGCGCGAGCAGCGTCGGGGCTGTGGCCGTCCGGCAGAGTGCGGACACGAGTTGCCGGGCCTCCATGGTGTGCGGTGTCGGCAATTGAGACAGTCGAGACAGGTGAGCGTCCAAAGCTGTGGCCGTCGCTGGTCAAACTCAACAGGCGTGGAGCGATTGGGCGGGTAATTTTTATCGGTCGGAATTACAGTTGTTCCGGCCGACGCGCGACGAGCGCAAATCCAGAATCCAAGGATAGCTTTGACGTCGCGTTTTGCCGTCTGTCATTTGCCCTCTGTTCGCTTTGCACCATCTGTCTGCCTCCCTGGATCGCCAACACGCTGCCGACCCGATCCATCCGACGCCGTGGTGCATGTACTTCTGACTGCTGTGTTCTGTTGCCATTGACGGCTGACGCGCCACCGAGTATATCGCCACCAGTCCGACGCAGCCTCGTGCTTCTCACAACGACAACATGGCCTACAACCCCTATGGAGGCAAGTCTTCCCCTGCGCACGTCCTGTCCATCAAAGGAAGCAGACACTAACTATCCTAGGGAACCCCTACAATGGCCTGCCGGCCTACAACCCGTATCCTGGCGGCGGTCGTGGACCGCCGGGTTTTGGTAGGTTCTGCCTTGGTCATTCTCGGTCTGCTGCGCGTCCACTAACCACTCAGGCCCGCCTCCAGGCATGTCTTCTGCTCCGGGCATGGCACCACCACCTGGTGTGCAGCAGCCGCCCAGTGCGACGCAAGCTAATCGACCAAGCGGACTCCCCTCCTCCTTCCAACCACCCAACCTGCCCAACATCAACTATAACGCGCCCGTGATCCGGCTGGGCGGCACCAGCGGCCCCTCCTCGCTGCCTGCACGGCCCAATATGCCCAATATCCCGACCGGACCGGCCTGGCGGGACCCAGAGATGCCCATGTCGGCCGGCGGACCGATGCGCCACGATTTTGGCCGGCACGACCGCGGCGGCGGCATGGGCGGCGGCATGGACCAAGGCGGTATGCGCGCCGGTGCCGGTATCGGCAGTGGCACCCGCGACACGCTGCACACGGCACTGACGAAGCCGACCAACGACGAGAAGCTCCGGACGATTTTCGTGCACAAGGTGCCGGCAAGTCTCGGCAGCGCGGCGATGGAGCAGCTACTCGGCCTCGTGGGTCGGTTGCGGCGGTGGGACAGCGAGGTGTCGCAGTTGTCGGACAGCAAGGGTGAGGTGTTTGGCTTTGCACAGTACGAGGACGCCGACTCGCTTGAGGCGGCCATTGAACTGCTCCAAGGCGTCGAGGTGCCGCTGAAGAAGCAGGAGCCGAAAGAGGCCCAGGACGCGAGCGAAAAGCCGAGAGCAAAGACCGACGCCAAGACGGCCTCCAAGATGACCTCCGAGACCAACGACACACACGAGGACAAGGACGAAAACAGCAAGGACGGCTCTGGCGACGATGACCCGTTTGCAGGCATTGAGAAAGTGCCGCTTCAGGTGACGTACGACCCAGTGAGCCTCGACTATATTGAAGAGCACAAGAAGAAACAGAGCGAGGAGGCGGCAGCCGAAGCGGCAACACGACAGGAAGCTGCCGGCAAAGCGCTCAAAGCAGCCGTGCACGCCCTCTTTTTCCCGTCGCCCAGCGCGACACACGACGGCGATGGCGACATCCGAATGACGGACGCTGCGGCAGCCGATAGGGTGGAGGTGCTCAACATTCCGCTAGCGCAGGAGGACGAGCTGGCCGATATTCCGGCCGAGATGCGGGAGATGGTGGCGGGCGAGATTGCGTCGTTTCGCGAGCGCAGCACTCAGCGCGACATGGAGCGGCTGCGGCGGGAGCAGGAGCTCGAAGAGCAAGAGCGGCGACGCAACGGCGAGACGTCCAGCGGCGTGCCGGCTGGGCCGCGAGGGAACGGCAACAACAACGGCAGCAGTGCAGCCTTGGCCAAGGGCGTCAACCGGGGCGTGCATTTTGTCCATGGCGGCACCAACCAGCGCTACGAGCGGGAGGAGAGCGTGGATACAGACGCGAGCGATGAGGAGCTAGTGCGGCGCGAAGTGCGCAAGCAGGCGGCGGAGGAAAAGTCCATGTATCAAGAGACGGAGCGCAAGTGGGTGAACCGGGAGCGGCAGCGGGCGGCGGCACTGGAGCGGGAGCACGACCGGGACCGGACCGAGGCAGAAAAGGCGGTGCGGCACCGAGAGGAACAGCTGGAGCGGGAGGCTAGCTGGGACGACGAGCGGGAGGCGAGCCGCAAGGGCAGCCTGTACTACCGAGACCACGCGGCGTGGCTGCGCAAGCGGACACACGAGCGGGCCGACGAGGAGGCGCACGACGCGGCGGACCGGCGGGCGGAGCGGGAAGAGCGGCGGCGGACAGCGGCCGACGAGGAGGCAGCGCGGGGCATGGCGGACTCGTTCCTGTCGCAAGAGATGGCGCGGCCCAAGGCGGCGGTGGCAGCGGCCGCGCGTCCGCACCAAAGTGCGACAGCAGCAGGGGCAACGGCAGCAGCCCAGACCGAGGAGGCGGCGCCGCAGCGGGTGACGATCTCGTTTGGTGCGGCCGCGCAGCGGGCGCAGGCGCAGCGGGCAGGGCCGACGCGGCGGACGGTGGCCGAGGTGGAGGGGCTGTTGGACGACGAGGAGCAGGAGGCGTCGGCGAAGCGGCGGCCGCTGGTGCCGATCAAGTTCGAGCCGATGGCGGCGTCGGCGTCTATGACGGACGAGGAGGTGAACCGGGCGGTGCGGGCGCTGGCGCAGGAGATCCCGACGGAAAAGGCGGGACTGTGGGCGTGGCCGGTGCAGTGGCAGTGTCTGGACGAGGCGGTGATCCGGGACAAGCTGCGGCCGTTTGTGGAGAAAAAGGTGGTCGAGTACCTGGGCGTGCAGGAGCAGTTTTTGGTCGAGGTGGTGGAGGAGCATCTGCGGCGCCACGGGCGGCCCGAGGCGTTGGTCGAGGAGCTGCAGGAGGCGCTGGACGAGGCGGCCGAGGACTTGGTCAAGAAGCTGTGGCGCATGGTCATTTTCTTTACGGAGAGCGAGAAGCGGGGGCTGCCGGCGTAGAGGCGGCGTGGGCGAGACGGCTGGGATGCGGTTGCTTTGTGAGGGCTATTTGTGCATAATGGATCAGATATGGGTGCAAGATGTGGGAATGTGTTGCAACGATGCATATTCGGCCGCAGTAGGGAAACTTTTGCGAATGTACAATACTTGTTCGTTTCCAGCCCGAAGCCACCATCCACCTTTCTCCATCGGCCGCGAAGCGTCTCCTGATCGTTTCCGCGGACATCTTTGTGCATGTCCCTGAGCAGCAGTGAGCTCTCCATTGTCGGTAGCAAAGGATGCGTAGACCTGGGTCGGGTGCGCCGGTTGCAGCGGGCTCCTGTGGTCGTCCACAGCTCGAGGGGGCTGGGCAGCGTGGCAGCCGACATTGTGGTCCCGTCAAATGCCATGCGAGTCAGGAGTGGCTGGATAATGGAACTCGTAAGAGCTTCGAGTATAGAGACAGTTGTAAGTGTTGATAGACAAAGGTAAACACCACAAGAGGGGCCAACAGCCGGAATATATGCAAAGAGGCCAGCGGAAAATGAAAAATCAAGAGGGCAAGTGAAGAAAAGAAAGGCAGGCGAGGGAAGGGCGATCTCCGTCGAGTGGATGACAGCGCTAACGCCGAGCTACAGCACGCCAGGCGATCTGCCGACAAACTACCGATTTCCCCATCTTCTCCGCTTTTGGCCTTTTGTCGACCCGTGGTTCAACTCGCGGTTTCACTCTTTTCACTCTATTCTCGTTGCTTATGCCCACCATCGCCATGCTGATACCGCCGCCCGTCCCCGACGTGCTGGTCTCCTTCCCGGCGCCCTACGTCCTCCTCGTGACCCTCAACCGCCCGCGCCAGCTGAACGCGCTCCGCTCCGTCCACCATGCCGCGCTCGACCGCCTCTTCCAGTGGTACGACGCCGAGCCGCGGCTGCGCTGTGCCGTGATCACGGGCGCCGGACGGGCCTTTTGCGCCGGGGCCGACCTCAAGGAGTGGAACGAGCGGAATCAACAGAATCAACAGTCTGGCGGTTCGTCCGACACGGCCCCGGCCGACACGGCCTGGCGCGCCGCCGGCTTTGGCGCGCTCAGCAACCGGGCCGGCAAGAAGCCGGTCGTGGCCGCCGTCAACGGCATCTGCCTGGGCGGCGGCATGGAAATGGCCGTCAACTGCGACCTAGTCGTGGCCGCGGCGCACGCCATCTTTGGCCTGCCCGAGGTGCGCCGCGGCGTCGTCGCCATTGCGGGTGCGCTGCCGCGCATTGCCGCGACGCTCGGCCGCCAGCGTGCGTCGGAAATGGCGCTGACCGGGCGGACCTACGGGGCGGCGGCGATGGCGCGCTGGGGCGTGGTGAACACGGTGGTGCCAGACGGCGCAGACGTGGTGGCGGCGGCGGTGGCGGTGGCGGTCGAGATTGCGGGCAACTCGCCGGACGCGGTGGTGGTGTCGCGGGCGGGCGTGCAGCAGGGCCTGGGCGGGCAGGAGCCGCGGGCGGCGACGGCGGCGCTGGCAGACGGCCTGTACCGGCAGATCGAGGGGGGGGCGAACATGCGGGAAGGCGTGCAGAGCTTTGTGGAGAAGCGGGCGGCGGTGTGGGTAGACAGCAAGCTGTAGGGGGGAGTGCGACGCAAAGGAGAAATCGAACAGACGCTGCAGTTGGATATGCACAGTAGGAACGGAGCAGAATTTGCATTCAAACACGTTGGGTACATTCTGTCCTCGACAGTCTCCTTGGTAAGAACTTTTCGTCTCTCAAAAGATCCCCCCAAAAAACAACAGAGAAAGATATATGAACAAGACAGCCACCGTCTACAGGGCCAGCACCGCCAGCGCAACGGCGCCCAAGGCCACGCCCGCCATGATGGTGTCCCGGGCCGCGCCGCCGGTCGAGGTGGCCGCCGTCGCCGTCGTCGCGCTCGTCGCCGTGCCGGTCGTGCCGGTCGTGGCCGTGCTGGCACTCTTGCTCGTGCTGGAACCCGTGGTCGTGGCCGTCGTCGCGTCCGTAGTCTTGGCCGCCGTCTTGGCCGACCCCGTCGTCGCGTCCGTCGTCGCGGCCGTCGACTCGTCCGTGGTGGTCGCCGTCGCCGAGGCGGGCGCACTCGAGCCTCCCGCCGTCGCCGTCGCGTCGCAAAGGGGGTACAAGTCGCTGTACGCGTTCGAATAGGACGAGGTGTCGATGATGCCGTAGCCGCACTCGCTCGCGTACGTGTACAGCTGGTCAATGTTGTCGTCGTACCACGTGTTGAACGCATCCACATACGACGAGTACTCGTTCTCGAGGCTGGCGGGCAGCGTAAAGGAGCAGAAGTCGGCCGTCATGGTGGCAAAGTACTCGGTCAGGTCGGCCGGCGCGGTGGGCTCCCCGTTGACAATGGAGCTGTAGGCAGTGTAGCAGGACAGATCGACGCTGTACGAATCCCACTGCGAGCCCGAAGACGTGTCGTCGTCGCCGTCGTCGCGGGCGACCACATGGCGAAGGTTCTCGGGGAGACGAATGGCGGCGGCCGTGCCGGCGAGGGCAAGGGCGAGAACGGCGTGCATGGTGAAGGTGTGTGAAGGTGCGTGAGGTCGAGGTAGAAGTGCAAGAAGACGACAAGCAGCCAACAGTCCTCCTAGACGACAAACAGCCAACAGTCCTCCTCTTATATCTTGCTACCTACCCCCTCCCATCTTACCCTTCGTACTTCGTATCCAGGCAGCGCCAGCCGCACCCCTGCTTGGCATCGCCTTGCATGCCGTTTTGCCTCTGTGGCGCCGGTCATTGTCTCCTCTGTGTTAAATGAAAAGTGGGGTTTGCCTCCTGTCTGCCTCGCCGCGACTGGTCAGCCCCAGCCGCCAAGAGGCGGGAGCAAAAAGAAGGTTGTTTGGACAAAGCCGTCGCGGTCTGGGCAACCGGCTTTGTTCGACGCATGCTCTGCTCTTTAAACTTGAAAACTCTTGCATGGCACATGCGTATTACTTCTTCAGATGACAGCGCCGCATTCATGCAGATCGGTACCGAAACAGGAGTATCTCCACTGTAAGCGCTAGACCAAAGCATCACAAGACAATCCGCCGCCAGCGCTGCACAAACACGCTGCCCTCCAGCCCAAACACGGCCCAGTCTGCCTCGGCGTACACGCTCGCCAGCACAGGCGCTGCACCGTCGCTGTAGAGTTCCTCAATACGTGCCTTGACCGCATTGAACAGTGTGCTCGTCACCACGATGCGGATGCTGTTGTCGCCGACCTTAAGCAGGGCCGAAATGTCCCGGTCTCCGCCAGCCGGGTCCAGTGCCGGCACGAGCTGCCCGTTGACCCAGACACGCGCCGTGTTGGCAATGGTACCGTTGAGGACGAGGGTGTGGTGCGCGGTGTCGTCGATATCGTCCACCGCAAACTTCGTCGTGTACGTCCCAACACCACTGACCGCGGCCAACTCTTCCTGCTCGGTCCACGGCACGAGCGCGGGCAGCGTCACGGCAATGGTCGTCCGATTGTCAGCGACGGAGCTGTTGGACAACACGTCGGGCGCGGCGTAGCACTCCACCGAGAGATTCCAGGGAGCAAGGACAGTCGACGACGACAACGATGACACTGCGGCACTATGCACAGTCTTACCGCTGGACAGCTGCACCGTGGCCTCTGCATCAGGCCGCACCAATGCCACCAGTTGGCCGTCCTCCCGCCAGACACGGCCCACGCCTGATTGCGCACGCACGTGCAACTGGCAGCGGTTGGCCGGGCTGTCTGTGACAAACGCCAGAATAGTAGACTGATTCGCGGCCAGACTAACGTTGACAAGCAGACGGCCGTCCGCAGCTGTGTCGTAGAGCAGCAGGGGGGTCTGCTTGCCCGACCAGGCATCGAGAACATAGGGCACCGCAGCAGCAGCGGCGTCAAAAGCCAGCGGAAACGTGTCAGTGTTCCCGGCGTTGTAGAGGTAGACATAGTCGCGGCCGGTGTCTTTGTCAGCGCGCCAGTAAGAGTACAGCTGGGAAGTGTTGGACGCGGTGTCGACAAGCATCCGGGGCTGCACGTCCAGGGCGCTCAGCTGCTGCGCAATCGCCTCGTCATCGTCGACCAGGGCCACGTTCGCATAGCGGACGAGATCGGCCATGTCGGCAGAGACGGCCTCCTGGCCATTTGCGCCAATCGTCGTATTGGGAACATTGCCCACGGCGAGGATGGGCACGCCGGCTGCGGCGAGCGAGACCAGCGCGGCTGCGGCAGCCGGGCTGATGAGCGCCTGGCGGTAGAGCACGACGGCGCGGTAGGCGGGCGTGTTGGCGGCAGCGAGCGAGACGAGGCCGTCGGTCCCAATATAATCGTGCGAAAAGCCGGCGGCGCGGAGAAGGGCATCGGGCCCGTCGTGGACGGTGTCCGAGTTCCAGGGCACTGTCCAGCGGAAAACGGCGAGGTCGCGGCGGGGAACGCCCGCACGGCAAGCCAGCGCGCTGCGGGCGGCAAAGGCAAGGCTGTCGTTGATGTGCTGCCAGGCCGGCTGGCGGGGCCCCCACATCTCCGAGTAGCGGTAGTGAAAGGGCGTGTAGCCGGGCCAGGTGGTGTCGCTGTAGTTGCCGCCGTATGCGAAGCCGTGCAGGACAAACGCGTTGACTCCGGCGGCAAGCGAGCCGCGGATGAGGTTGACCAGGTCGACGACCGTCTGGGCATAGGCGCCGGTGCCTTCAGCGCCAAGCTCGCTCGACAAAAGGCCGCCGCCGGCCAGATGGACGGCGCCAGCGGCATACAGGTAGTTGTCGGGCTGGTTGTCAAAGCCGAGCGACTCAATCTCAGGGACGGCGACGGCGTCCAGATCCGCAGCGAGGTCGAGCGGCAGATTGTAGGCGGGCTGGCACGAGTGCTGGAGGCCGAGACCAGCGGCCCAGGCGCGGTAGTGGTCCAGAAAGGTGCGGTAGGCCGCGTTGAGGGTGAGGCGGTAATCCTGGGCGCATGCATCGCTGGCGTTGGCCCAGACATAGGTGGCGTCGTAGGGCGACTGAATCTGGTCCCAGGCGTTGGCGACCTGGAAGAGGACGGGCAGACAGGCGGCGATGGCGTAGCCGTGGTGCTCGTGAAAGAGGGCGGGCAGGGAGGGCGTCCACCAGAGGGCGTTGATCATTTCCATCGAGTCCTCCCATGCTGGCGGTCAGAGGCGAAGTGGTGAGAAAAGGAAGAGAAGGAAATTTGGAAATTCAATACGAAATAACGGGGATGCACTTGACCTACTGTAATCGCCCACTTGCTGCAGGAGCGACCGGGTCTCCGCATCGAGCAAGTACGCGTCCCAAAAGGCCGTCACGAGCTGCGCGCCCGTCGCGCTAAAGTGGTCGACAATCCAGGAACCATTTGACCGCCAGTCGGACGCGTCCACGACTGAGATGCAGCTGCGCTCGTTGGAGTGGTGCTGGTAAAAGGCAAGGAGCTGCCAGGCGGACGTGTCGAGTGCGAGCGCGGTCAGGTTGACCGCACCGTCCACCACCCAGTCCGTCACGTCGACTGCTTCGTCCAGGACAATCAGCGAGTCATTCTGCGCGACGATACGCACGGCCACGGCCGCGACCAGCTCGCTCGGGCCCCAGAGCTCGGGCGTGTTGATAAAGGAGGCGACCGACTGAAAGTTGAAGTCAATGTTTGGGGAGGGCAGTTGCGGGAAGCGATCCGTGGCGTTGACTTCCTGGACGCCGTAGACGAGTTCGACGGCGCGGCCTGACGTCAGCGGTTCGTCGGCCCCCACGGCCGCAGGTACGCCCTGGCCCTGGTTGGCTCCCAGGGCCAGGTCGACCCGCAGGCCATGGCGGGCGGCGCTGGCGAGGACGGACCGCTGCAACTTTGCCCACGCCGGCGTTCCAAAGCCATAGATGCCCCAGTCGGTCGTGACCGGCGGCATGCCATAATTGAAAAAGGGAATGAGCTCGAGGCCGCCGGCGCCGGCGGCCGCCATGGCAGCAATGTCGGCGTCGACGGCGGCCACATCGACCGAGGCATCGGGCAGCCAGTAGCGGAACTTTGGGTGGAAAGCAAGAGGGGGGGAAGCAAAGTCGGCGAGGGGGAGATATTCCGACGACGACGACGACGACGAGTGGCCCTTTTTTGCAGAGTGGCCAGCGGACGAGCCGGCTGGCTGAGGGACTCTAGCCCAGGCACTGGCCACCCAACAGGTCCAAAGCACGGCAAACTTCATGGTAGCTTTGCTTTGGAAGCCCGTTTCTTCTCGGCATACGGACACTACCATTTGTACCTTTTGCGCCGTCCCCTCACGTTCAACAAAGTCTTCGTCGGCGGGCCAGCATGTGCCCAGACGGTCAGTCCAGTGCCATTGGGACTGCCGTTCAACTGCCGCCCATGGCACCGCTCGGTCTCGTTGTCGCCATCTGTCTTCACGGCCGTCTATTCCCTCTTCTCTCTGAAAATACCGCTCTCCTCTCTTCTCCTCATCTACCACAAATCTCATACAGCTAGCTCGCATCGCCAAGCTCGCCGATGCGGGGGTCGACGCCTCTGCGGGGAATACTCGGCCAGCAATGGGCCGAAATCAGACGAAAGCATGAAGAATTGGGCGCAAGAACCATGGATAAACTGGGCAATATGGTCAAGTGCCGGGTAGAAGGTGAAAGCACCTCATTTTTCAGCGAGTCTGTCCACCCCCTCCTTACCCCTACTCTTCGAACAGACTCCCCTGCTTTAGCCTCGCCAGATCAACACACCGCATCACTCGTCCGTCCACCCGCCGCACCGCATCGCCCTGCCACCACCACACCGACAACACCGCCCCGGCCATGGTCACCTGCAGCACGGCCACAGCCACCGCAGCTGCCCGCAAACGGCTAGACGCGTCAAACACGGCCGGCAATCCCACGGCAAACGCACCGCCCGCCACCGCCCGCCACAGTTCGACGACAGCCACCAGGTCGGCCGTGTTGCGCTGAGCCACGGCAACGTTGGCGCTCGTGAACTGCGTCGACTGGCCGACGAGTGGACGGACGGCCGTGTCCAGAAGCTGGGCGCCGGCAGCCATGAGGCCAAGCGTCACAGCAATGGCCACGGGCGAGGGCGCGGGGCGAGCAGCACAGTAGAGGCCGAGGGCGAGCAGACCGACAGCCGACATGACAGCGCCGGCCACGAGAGCGACGAGGGGTGTTTTGGACGAGTCCAACACGGAGGCGCCAGACACGAAAAAGGCAGAAAAGCCCAGCTTTGACGCCCCCGGCAACCGCGACACCCCGCGGCCGACCCCGCGGCCGACCCGTCGACACACCCTCTCGCACAGCCCCGACCACACCCGCACGACACTGCCGGCAACGACCACCACGCTCGCCATCAACCACGGGCCCGTCAAAACACTGCCCGTCGTTGATGCGGACGTGCCTCCACCCACCAAGCCACCCACCCCGACCACACCTCCCCAGAGCGCCCCCCAGGGCAACGCGCCCGCTACCGCCAGCAGCACGGCCGTTGGCGCCATGGCCGCCCGCAGCGGCTGTCGCCAGAGCGCCACGACGGGCGGCGGAGGCGGAGCACCTGCAGCGGCGGCCCGTGTCGATGTCCGCCGAAAGGACCGCGGCCGCAGTGTGAAGAGATAGTCTGCGATTGTCTCGCGCGAGAGCGTCATGCGCGGCCGCGGTGGCAGCTGTTTGTCGGACCAGGCCGTCGAGATGGCCGAGAGGGGCGCACTGGTTCCGTAAAAGGAGCGGTCAAAGGCGGTCTCGGGGAGGGCCAAGACGATAAGAAGGAGGACCAAGGACGAAAAGGCAGACAGCACCTGCCAGGGCACGGCGGCACCGCCGCGGTCAACCGACACTCCGACCAGCAACGGACCGCCCCAGGTGCCGCCGACACGGACAACGTCATACGCCAGCAGCCGCAGCGGTCGCTCGTGCTCAAAGTAGACGTCCTGGAGGGAGCGTGGCACGAGCGCATCCCAGACACCCCAGGCGAGGCCCTGGAAGACGCGGGCGGCCAACAGTTGACCGTGCGCGGGCCTGGCGGCCACCTGAATGCCGGCACTCCAGGCCACGCCGAACAGCTGGACAGCCGCGGCCACCAGATAGGTCGGTCGCCTGCCCGCAATGCGCGCGGCTCCGAGGGCCACGGCACCGCTGACAGCCGACAGCAGCAGAGGCACGCCCGTCTGAGCAGCCACGGTCGTCGACACGGTAGTCGACACGGCATTCGCTCCATCCCCGACCAGCGCCGTCTTGCTTACGCCCGCAGTCGCCGTGGCCAGCAGGAGCGTCCAAAAGGCCAGTTCCTTTTTCCAGGGCGGCCAGTTGAGCGGGTCGTCCTCGTCGTCGCTGGGCTGTGGGACGAGCTCGACGGGGATAGCAGAGGACAACGAGCTAGACGCCATGGGCCGCCCCGAAAGCGTGGCAGCGCTGTAGGGTAAATACCTGCTGAGCCGGTTGCCGGTGCGACTGCGCTGGCCGTACTTGAGCGGCCGGCGGACGGTCGTGGCGACGGACGCAGACGAGGCGCGGCGGGTCGTGCTGGTGGTCGGCCGGGGCACGGGAGGACGCAGGGCGGGCGGCAGAGGACGGAGGACCTGGGGGAGGGAGCGGGTGGACAGGGACGGGACGCGGATCGTCAGGGTTGGCCGATGTGGTGTGGCCGTGGACTGTGTCGGTAGCGACGATGGCTGTGATGCTGGGGGCAGAGATGGCTGTGACAATGTCGACAGCGACAAGGGCTTCGACCGTGGCCGTGGCGGCACGCCCGTCTCCTTTTCGTCTGCCGGCAGTTGGTTGACGGTCGACTGGATCCAATCCGTGAGGCCGAGGCTCACACTCGGTGTGGTCATTGTGAAGAGAAGAGAATAAAATAAAGAATTAGAAGAAGGGAAAGAGAAAAGAAATAATCGGAAAAGGAATACTAAGAAGGGAATACGGAAAGAGTATCTGAAATAAAAACTCGCCAGCCACCAAGTGGACGTCTACGGCGTCGAGAAGAAGAGAAATAAGTGAAAATGTAAAGGGGAAGAATCGAGTGCAAGTGTGCAGGAAGACAAGATCAGAATAAGCTTGTCTGAGACGAACACAACAACGAACACGACGAACGCAACGAACGCAGCACGGGCATGCCAACACACGGACATCGGCAAGCGAAGAGGGGCAAAATGTGGCCAGGAGTGACGCAAGTGACGAGCAAGCCGAGCCTACGACGATGCGACGCTCAAACAAATGTGGCGGTTTGACTACGGCAAGCGAGGCGAAGGTGGGTAGCAGGAGGTGAGCAGCCGGCATTATGCAGATGCGTCCAGCATAAGACTGCCCATTGTTCTGAGCAGAAGAACTTTGATAAGAAATCACAAAAATGCATGGACCATTCGAGCCTGCAACTTGGCAGGGCTGAAACGGCACTGAAGCGCCGGCTGCTGCAGCCTTGCAGATGCCGTGTGGTCCCGCTAGCCGGTTTGGGATGTAAGACGGCCTCCAGTGTGCCCCTCTGTCTGATGGATGCATCGTCCTCCCAACGTGTCTGTATTGCAGCAGTCTATCTGCGAGTCTATTCTACTCGTCTGTCTATTGTATTATTCATGTCCCATGTCCGCGTAGTGTCCTGTCTGTCCCGGAAAACAAAAAAAAACGCAGTCGTAAAAAGCGGCGTTCCAAAATGCATCTAGCTTTGGCGTCGTCGCAAAATCCCGGAGCAAAAGCCCATTCGCCGCCACGCTGACGGTCTGGCCTGGGCTGAGACTGGGCAGTTCCTGTCCGGCAGATGCTGACCAGAAAACAATTCGGAAAATTGGAAGACCGTAAGCAGTAAAGAAGCGTCTTTGCGCCTGCGGTGGAAAGCCAATTGTGGAAAGGGGAAAGTAAAAAAGGGAAAAGGGAAAAAGGGAAGAGGGAAAAATCATGTCATCACGCCTCGGCCGCCTCAATCGATAACAGCAACTGGTACGTCCGCACGACCAGCTCCTCGTACTCGAGCGTGTATGCCACCGCCTTGTCGGCCGGCCGCCCAAACGTGTGGCCCAGCCCATACCCGTGGCCCTGGTCGTGATCGTACGCGTGGTGCTCCTCGGGCAGCGCCCGCTCCGTCACCCGGAACCGGATGCCCACCGTCTTGTCATAGTCTGTCCACAGGATGCGCTGGTCGGGGTCCACCGACGCCTCGCTCGCCTTGCTTGGCCGGAGGCCGGTGCGCCGCATGCACAGGCCCACTTCGCTGTCGCTGTCGCTGTTCGTCTCCGTGTCGCTCTCATGCGTGCGCAGCCGGTGCAGCGGCATGCGTGCTGCGGCCGTGTAGGGCTTGGCAGCCACGTCCGCCTGCGCCAGCCAGTCGCGGAAGACGCGCACGACCGTCGCGTTGACCGTGCCGCAGCTGAGAAAGTGGTTGTGTTGGGCGCTGCCGCGCGCTAGGTGCGTGGCCGTGCAGAGCTGCGAGAAGCGCTCGCCCTCGTCCAGCACGACGCCGTGAAAGGCCGGCTGCGGCTGGTGGGCGGCCTGCGCGGCCTGGCGCCGGCGCACGCCCGCGGCCGACACGCCGAGGGCCGACAGGGCGGCTGCCGAGACGGCCAGCGCCGGCGCCATGGGCGACATGGAGCCGCGGCGGGCGCGGCGGTACTGCGTCCACATGTCCTCCTGCGGGTGGATCTGGAAGTGGCTGTAGGCGCCCAGGAGGGCGGCCATGTTCGTGTCGGTGCCGATGCCGCCGCCGCGCCGCGCCGCGGCCGGTGTCCGCTGTGCCTTGCGGCCGTCGCCAAAGCCGTCGGTGCCCTCGTAGCTGCAGGCCATGACGGGCGTCAGGCTGCGGGCGCTCGGGTGGTAGGCCTCGAGCAGGAGGTGGTACTTGTGGGTGGAGACAGCCCGGCGCATGCGGCTGTCGAGCAGGTCCTCGACGATGCCGTGGAAGCGGCGGCTGACAGCCGCAATGGGGAGGAGGGCGGGCGTGGGAAAAGAGGCGAGGATTGTGTCGAGGATCTGCGGCACTTGTTAGGGAGGGGGATCATGTGCGTAGGAGTCCCTCTGGGGACGTACCTCGCTCGGCAGCGTCTCGATCGTAGACTGATCGCAATCCATGGGGAATGGCATGGTGGACTGGTCGGGTAGTGGACGTTTGGGAGTCTTTTTTTCTCTGCTGCTTCTTCTGGATGCAAAAAGCAGCACATCTCGAAAAGGGGCGCGCAGCCTTTTATCCAGCGGCCTGACAAAGGAACAGCCTCGCCTCGGACCCGCGCCTTCGTGCCATCGGACAACACGCGGTCGTTGCCGCAAACCGACCGACTGATTGGCCGATGCGTCCTCAATGGGGTGATGGTGCAAAACGGTCCAGGGCGGTCCCACCGCTAAAAATGCCGAGAGCAAGGCCTGGACCCGCCAACGACGCGCCAAGGAGCGGGTCCGGCGACACCGATACGCAGCCGAGTCGGCGGTATGCGTTTGTCCGGTATAATCGACATGTATGGGATACATGAATACTTCCGCGGAATAGCGATGACGCGCGCAAAATCGCTCAGTGAATCAGAGAATCATCAGATCGAATGTCATGAAACCACTCATCTACGGACACGAACCACGGACACGTACCATGTCCCAGCGAGTGCATGAATCGGCGGTCTGGCCTTGCTGTCACCGCCGTTTGAGCGATATTCTTGTAACCATAGAGCGATGCCGAAAAGAACCCGGAATCGAACACGATCACGAAAAGAACCGGAACGCAAGATGTGTGTCATCGCCATTTGTGGGTCCAAACGTGTCATTGTCCCGATACGGTATTTTGGAGGGAAAAAAATCGAATATCAACATGTCAACCCGACTTTGGCCGTCTGCGATAGTCCTGGAGCATTTACTCCTTTGGGTTTAAATATCTAGCTCTTCAGGGGTTTCGATATGACTCTTACACTTGGCGAAAACAGGTACGAATACGGTACGAGGTACATGGCCAAGACATCGGACTCTTTGGTGCAGTGAATCTGCTCTTTGGTACACAGCGTCGGCGCCCAGTCCTTCTTCTTAATTTTCTGGGGATAGCCAACCAAAGACTTTCAAACTGCAAATTTTTACAATGGCAAGTCGCATACAGTATTTTCATTGATATATGTTCTGCAACAAGAGACACAATATCATGGATACGTTTCTAATTTAAGTTCGTGACAAGACATTGCGCTCTTCAACAGCATACAAGTCACTTGAACTCTGGGAGCCCATGACAAGGAGCATTCAATGTTTGAATCACAAAAGTCTTCTTTAGTGATCAACTTTCGAGATGGTCAAATGGGTATAAATACCGGCTTTCCGACGTCCATCTCTCTGCTCCTCGCCCACAATCGGCACCTCTACTCAACCGTCTCAACCTGACTACCAGCCGCTACAACCAACACAACAACCACATATTCCACCAAACCAAAAATGTGTACCCGTAGACGTACCTACTACTACTGCAAGCTGGGCAAGGACTGTCCGTGGTCGCTGGGAGAGAAGCACCGCGATGTGAGCACGATCACGACGTGCTCGCTCTTTGAGAAGACGGGCAAGCGCTGCTCGCCTCTCGAGGAGCCGGAACCCCTGGAGTACAAGGATGAGCTCTGTTGCGAGGGAAAGCCGCGGCCGGCAGGCGTGTAGCCAGAGGACGAACGGAGAGGGGCACGCGTAAGGAAATATTCGTGCCTGGATCAATCCACTGCGTTTTAATTTACCGAAATGTAGCTCTATGATTACTGTGCTCTGTGCTCTGTTTGCTGTATTCTTTTACTGACTGTTGGCTGGCTGTTCCTCCTCGGCTCAATTGATAAAGGTCGACCCGGGAAAGTCGCCCAGCGTGGTCACGTCCCGGAAGGCTGAAGCCAGAATGTCCACCGCTTGGGCCACCTCTTCCTCGGAAATCACCAGCGGCGGCGTGAAGCGCAGCCGGTTCGCGCTGCAGCCGCAGAGCATGCCGCGCAGCGCACACAGCGCCGCAATGCGGCGGGCCGTCACGCCCGCCGCGGTCTCGTCGATGACGAGCGTCTGGAAGAGGCCGCGGTTGCGGCCGCGGTGCTCCAGGATGTGCGGCAGCTCGGCGGCGTCAATGGCGGCCGTAAAGACACGGCCCAGCCGGTCTGAGCGCGCCGACAGCTGCTCCGCCTCGAGCACGTCCATGGCGACGAGGGCGGTGGCACAGGCGACGGACGAGGCGGCAAACGTGCTGCCGACCTCGTACTTGGACAGCGTGTCCATGACGGCGCGCGTGCCCATGACGAGGGAGAGCGGGTAGAGACCGCCGGTAATGGCCTTGCCGAGCACGACGAGGTCGGGCCGGACGCCGGGCTCGTGCTGGAAGGCGAGGTCGCGGCCGGTGCGGCCGTAGCCGGTCTGGACCTCGTCGCAGATGAAGAGCACCTGGTGCGCGCGGCAGAGCGCCTGGACGGCGGCGAGGTACCCCGCGGGGGGGACGCGGGTGCCGGCCGAGCCCTGCACGGGCTCGACCAGAAACGCGGCGATGGTGGCGCCACTGGCGGCAAGCGTCTCGCGGAGCACGTCGAGCTCGCCGAAGCGGATCAGCTTGCCGGTGCCGGGGGCATATGGGCCGACATTGGGGAGATGTTGGCCAAAGTCTGGGGAAAAGGAGAGTCAGCCAAAGCGACTTTCCGGGGTCCGGCACCACGTACGCTCGGGCATCTCGTCCGACAGCCCCATGGTCGAGAGGGTGATGCCGTGGTAGCACGAGGCGGCCGTCAGGATGACGGCCTGGTTGGCGGGAATGCCCTTGTGGACATAGGCCCATTTGCGGGCAATCTTGCAGGCGGCATCGACACCCTCGGCGCCGGTGCACATGGCCGTGACCGAGTCGTAGCCGTATTTCTGTGAGTGAGTTGTGAGCCGTAAGTCACCCGCTCGCCCGTCCAGCATGCGCCACCACCCACCTTTGTGATCCGCTCGGCCAGCTCCGAGTACAGCGGGTTGATGTAGCTCGTGTTCACCAGCGGCAGTCGCTGCATTTGGTCGACGGCGGCCTGGATCAGCTTGGGGTGCGAGTGGCCGAAGCTGAGCACCGCAAACTGCGCAATCATGTCAATGTACGTTTTGCCGTCCACGTCGGTGATGATGCAGCCGGACGCGCTCGCCGGCACGACCGGGAACGGCGCGAAGCCGCCCCGGACGTACGTCTGCCACTGCTTGACGCGCGCCGCCGACTGCGGCGTCAGCCCCGCAACCGAGTTCGTGGACATGTTAGGCAGGAGACTGTGCGGACGAGGAGAACTGGGCGTCACGATGGGATGAGCCTCAATATATACTGATTAACCGGATATCGGCCGGGAATTTGCCGCCGCGTCTGCGACCGGCAACGGCCCAATCCGCCGACGCCGGGCCGGCCTCCTAACAGTGCGGGGTGCGAAAAGTGCATCAATACTGTATGAGTCTGGGCGTTTGCGTGACGCACGCTAAATGAGACTGAGTTGCCCCACCAGACAGACCTATTTGAAGGTCGTTTTCTCCGTACATCTACGCTTACTTTGCAGTTGCAAACAGCCACAACCCAACATCATTCCAGCTGGCCATGGGCTCATCCCGACAAGCACAGTTGGTACCTACGATCTAGGTAGATTCTAGAATCTGAGATCATCAACGACGACAGGCACTACATATCTGCTTCACAGGCTATGAGCCCGCACCGGGCGGTGAAGTGTCGTTGATATGGATATCATATATTTATCACCAGGAGTGTTTGCTCGCCCCTGAGAGAATCAAATCAGCAGGCAGCGCTGTATTTCATCGACCACTAGAGACCAGCTGTCGATGTTGCCTGACTTTCAGTTCACTTTTCACCGATGCCCTCTCCGGTTGAGAGTTTTGCATTCCTGAAAAGGTTCCGCGTTCAGTATATCGCCTCAACCTGCGCCGCACTTTCCAATCATCGTTTCTGTTTGTCTTCGACCTTCCAGTTGGCCCCGAAGATGGCAATGTATCCGCAGAAAGCGTGGGAAGAGCTTGAGCGTTTGCTCCGACGAGCCACCCGCCACGCGTGTACATGGCAGCTATGATGCAGGTATGCGGTGTGCGAAATACGGAATCATGTCTGTTACGAGAAGTGCTCTGACCCATGAGCGTCGATTCCCAAATACCCCCCTCTCTTTCCACAATATCTGTCTCCAGACACCCTCACCAAGCCGCCACAATGATTGCCTTTGCTTCTGGCAGACATTGCTATGGGCATTAAGCAAGTGGCCACAGCACAAGAGGCCCCCGAGTGCAATAACTATTACGGGCAGCCTGATGGTGTCGGGGCTGGTACCGGAGTTTGTTGTAGCCGTGATCGCATAGCGGCTGTCACGGCACGTTTTGACACACTGGCTCAACCATCGCCCATCCCGGTGCTAGCAGCCCCGGCGACCAGCCCGAGCGGGATCGCCGCCGCCGACGGGGGCATGCGATAATTGTATGTGGCATGTGGAGGACTTGAGATGCTAAAGTGAGGGGAGTACGACACGCTCTTACACAGAGTAGCATCGCACAAACCAGGAGATCGTCTGCTGCCGGCAACATGTTCAACAACTGAAGGAGCGATTCAACTGCTGTGGGAGGAGGTGGCGCAGGAGCAGAGGCAGCTCGACTAAACGCGACGCCTTCTGGTCTCTTTTCACCGAGTCTCAGCAGCGCGGACGAATCTCACTGCCGCAGTCGACGAAAACAAGACAGAGGCAATGTGGCAATACACGCGCGGGCTGTTGCCATTATCAACAGCCTAATGTCGCCCTCCAAGCCGACAGACAGCGACACCATTTGGGCGTATGTAAAGGCCGCCGAAAAAGGCCGCGAACTGGACGAGAAGGAGTGCGCAAAGACAGCGAACTCGCTAAAGGACATGCAACGAGAACTTGGAACCCAAGTCTGGGAGATGCCGCGCACGGGTGTTCTGCCGATACTCTCAAAGCATGCGCATCATTGTATCCGATGCAGTCTATCCCCTCTTTATTCCTCTCTTATCTTACCGCTTTCCGCACAGCGAGATTTACAGATTATTATTTACTCTTGAAATTTGAATAATTCTTTTACAATCCATTTGGGGTCATTCATCGGCCGGAGAACTCCGTAGCGGGGCTGTGGATTATATAAGACAACCCAATCAAAAAGTAGTGCTGTGGAATCAAGTGCTGTTTTCGACCGGCACAACTCTCTGCACCACCACCAAACAGGATATGCCGTACAAGGTGCGCCTTGCCGATCCCACATGCTGCGCCGCTGACACCGTAGACCCGAACACCCGCGGTGCTGCAGCGCCAGCGCGAGAACCAGCGGGCCTGCCGCGACCGGCAAAAGGCGCTCATTGCCGATCTGCGCGCCCGCATTCGAGAGCTGGAGGCGCGTGACGGACAGGCCAGTGCGGCGATGCAGCAGGCGGCGCGCGCGGTCGAGCGGGAGAATGGGCGGCTGCGCGCACTGCTGGCCCAGCACGGTGTCTCGGACGGGGAGGTGGCGGCCTGTCTGGAAGGGGACCACTGCGTTGCAGACCAGGCGAACGGATGCAGTGCTGTCCATGATGCTGCCCGTGAGACAGACCACACAGGCATGGTCACGCGCTGCGACAAGGCGGCGGCGATGGTGGCCGGGGCCCGGGGCCGGGCCGAGGACGACACGGCCGACGTGCTGCTGGCGTTGGGCTGTGCGGGCGGCGGCAGCGCGTGTGTCGTGCCAAACGTGCGCATATTTGCCTTGATGGACGTGCCGTTGGAGTGACCGGGAAGCCTGAGAGGGACTGAAAGAAAGTCTCTTGGATACAGCATCGGCCTCCTACACCTCTACCCTACTCGCATCCGCCTCCCACCGCCTCCCCATCCACCGCACGACGTACACCAGTCCCAGCAGCACCGGTACCTCAATCAGAGGCCCGACCGTCGCCGCCAGTGCCTGGTCGCTGTCGGCTCCAAAGGTTGCCACGGCTACGGCGATGGCCAGCTCAAAGTTGTTGCTCGCTGCCGTGAAGCTCTGCACGACCGCCAGGTCGTAGCGGACACCCAGCAGTCGCCGCGCGGCCGCCAGCGTTAGGAAAAAGGCCACGACAAAGTACACAATGAGCGGCGCGGCCACGCGCACGACGCTGACAATCTGGTGCACGACGGCGTGGCCCTGCGACGCAAAGAGTACGAGGATGGTGTACAGCAGCCCGATCAGCGACCAGGGCGCCAGAGCCGGCAGAAATACTCGCTCAAACCAGGCCGGGCCTGCAGTGGCCCGCAGACTGACGCGCGTCACGACGGCGGCGCCGAGCGGGATGCCCAAGAAGACGGCGACGCTGGTGGCGACAACGGCGTAGGAGACGGTGGTGCTGCGGTCGCGGCTGATGACGCGCAAAAAAAGTAGGGCTAGCGGCGCAAATAGCACCATTTGCAGGAGCGAGTTGACGGCGACGAGGAGGGCGCAGTACTCGACGTGGCCGCCGGCGAGGCTGGTCCAGACGAGCACCTGTTGTGTCAGCTTGACCCGGTCTCTCTCATTTCTTCTTCTTCATCTTCTTTTCTCTCTCTCAGGACGTACCATGGCGATGCACCGGCCGAGGCCGACGAGAACGAGGCCTTCGCGGAGGCCGCTCTTATCGGGGAGAAAGGCCCAGGCGAGGGCGAGCTGGACGTGAGTCGAGGACCATTGACAGGGCCGTCCAGGGTGTATCTTACCATGAGCAGCGGCGTCGCGACCCAGTTGATACCGACGCTAAAAGCCAGCTGTTTCCACAGGCCGCGCTCCGTCGCCATCTTGTGCAGCGACTCGTACCGCACCTTGCAGAGAATCGGATACATCATCACGAGGAGGCCGACGGCTGGTCGTCCGGTCAGTGCGGCACGACACAAACGCAGAACGGCAGCAACGCACCAATCGGCACAGACACGCCGACAAACGTGCCCTTTTTCAGGGCTGTCCCTGTCTGCGGCACAAAATTGCCCAGCAGCACGCCGACGATCATGGCCAGCAAGATCCAGACAGCCAAGAGGCGGTCCAGCCAGCCGAGCGACTGGAAGGCCGACGTGGGTGTCGGGGGGGCCGGCTCTGAGAGTTCGTTCTTTTCCATGGCGGTGTTCTCGTCCATGGTGTTGTTTTTGTTCATGGCCGTGTTCGTTGCTTGTTCGTGTCTGTTCCTTCTCTCGACGGTCTGCACGGCGCACATATACCAAAGATCCACATATGGGAATGACAGTCACCCGGCGCTTACACCTCATTGGTCCATAATGCACTGTATTTGCACTGTCTACCGCCGCCACCTTTGACTTTTGTCCACCACTTTGACTTCCACCACGTCGCTCAAACTGGCGCTGCGAGATAACTAATCTGCCCGTCGGACCACTGCACCCATTGCACCGGCCGACCGGACGGTGGCGCCGGAATCTGCCGAAACTCGCCCGGCGGTCGATGCATCCAGCAGCAGTTGGGCTCCAGCAGGCCCAGAGCAGACGGCTGTGTGACGGGGACGCAGAACGGGCTGGGGACGGGCACGGCGGCGGCGAGGATGGGGCTGCCGGTCGGGTAGACGACTTGTTGTGTGGAAAAAACGGACATTTTGAGGGTGATTTTGTTGACATGGATTTGGGGACGTTCTCTCACACATATTTATACTTTTCGGCAGTTGTGACGCGGTGTTGTGGATTCACCGAGCAGGTCATTCTGAACGCTGATCTGTTGTCTCACGCAGTACGCCGAGAGTCATTCCAACTTTTGTGATCCCCCAAAAGAAACGAGTAAAACAGAAACAGGAAAAACAGGAAAAACAGGAAATGGACCAACAGAAACCCGAAAAACGAGCAGAAACAGACAGAAACCCGAGACAGACTTTTCCTACACGCTAATCGTCTTGAAAATGCCAAACTCGTCGCCCGTCGCCACCAGCACGCCTGGGATCTGCGGGTGCCAGTGCACCTCCTTGACGTTGCTGTGGTAGTGCACAAAGAGCAGCTGCGGCGGCACGTCCTGCACGCCCGCCGTGTCCCGGCTCTCCTCGTCGTCCAGCTCGACGGCCAGGTCCCAGAGCGTCGCCGTGTTGTCGCCCGCCGCCACCGCCACAATGCTGTCGTCGGTCGGGTGCCACTCGATGCTCGTAATCTGCTCCTTGTGGTAGCCAAAGCTGGCAATCGGACTCGCCGCCGACACGCCCGCCGCGCCGTCGCCCGTCCCCGCGCCCGCCGTCGGCTTCCACTGCCGTAGATCCCACACTGCCCAGACGCCGTCGTCGGCGCCTGTCGCCAGCAGGTGCGTCGTCTGCCGCGACCAGCTCATCACGTTAATGTCCGTCCCGCTCGCCTGCACCGTCAGGGCCGGCCGCCGGCTCTTGCTGCGCACGTCCCAGATGCGCACCGTGCCGTCGCTCGCGCCCGACGCAAACACGGACGCCTCGGACGGGCTCCACTGCAGCTCCTCGACGCTGCCCGTATGGCCAACAAAGGGCCGCGTGTCCGTGACAAAGCCGCCGCCGTCGGTACGCGTCGTCGCGTAAATCAGTCCGTCGTTGTCGCCCGTCAACAGCCGGCCAGCCGCGTGCAGCGGCGACCAGTCGACCGCGTAGCCCTCGGCCTTGTGCGCGCGGATCGTGCACACCGGCTTGTTTTGCTGCGGCGTGATGAGCGTGCCGGGCGTGTCAAAGGCGCGCAGGTGCGGCGTCACGTCGTGCACGAGCACATTCGTCGACTCGGTCATGGTCGCCGTCAGCGTCGTCGGCGCGCGGCCGGCCTCGGCTGCGGTCGCCGGCACTTGGTGCACCCGCACACGGTTCGTCGTCGACGTCAGCGGGATGCTCTTGGCCTCGAGAATGGGGTCGCTGTCCTCGGCGTCGTCGTCCGACTCGCCGTCCGACTCGCCGTCGTCGTCGCGCGACATGCGGCCGAGTCCGCTAAACTTGAGCACCATCAGCTGGTTGTCGTCGCGCTTGGCCTGCTGCGCCTGCGTGCCGGCGACGGTGTAGAGCGTGGCCGGGTAGACGGTGCGGTTGTCGCCCAGCTGGTCGCGCACAATGTCAAACGACAGGCACGGCCACGGCGTACTCAGGCTGTGCAGCATGTCGTACGCGCTCGGGTCGGGCGCCAGCACCTGGCCGGGCTCCAGCTTCGTGCGGCCGACAATAAAGGTGCCGGGGTGGTGGTCGACGTCCATGGCTGTGGTGGTCAGTAGGGCGAGACAGACGAGCAGACAGACAGGCCGCTACTTGGACACGCACTCTTCTCGTCGGCCTCACGCTCCGCATCCGGGCGGCCATCGACGCCCGCCTCGACAATCTCGTCTTCGCTAAACTCGTCTTCAAACTCGTCCTCAAACTCGCCCATGGCCGTGTCCTTGTCCGTGTCGAGCTCCATCGGCCGGTCGCCCCCCTTGAGCGGCGCACCACCGTCGTCTTCGGCCACGCGCTTGGACATGGTGCAAAAGGTAGAGGTGTGTAGAGGCGGTTCAGACAGGCGACGAGGGCAGAATTCGAGAAAACTTTGACCCCTCCGAAAAAGTTTCAATCGATAAGGTGATAAGAGTAGACCAGCAGCCAATCATTATTCAGTAGTTTTGTACAGACCCACATCCCCCATCTCGACAAGTCGATGCATAAATACAATCTAAACCGAACAGAAGAAAGAGATGAACAGAATACACACCCTAAATATACTGCGTAATGTTGGGCAGAATCCCCGTATACGCCAACCCCGTCGTCGGCTCCATGCTGTACATGTAGCTGCCCCACCACGGTCCGGCCGACCACCAGATCCAGCCTTTCCAGACGTCGGAATTGTCCTGCATGTACGACAGCATGTCCTGCACGGCCGCCACGCACTGGCTGTTGGCCCCGCCGGCCATCTCGCCAATGACGCCGACCTTGCCCTGCGCACGCAGCCAGGCCGTCGCCGTCGCCAGTCGCTCGCTGCCAATCGTGCTGCTGACACACGTCGACGACGTGCCCGAGGCGTCCGAGTCCAAGTACTGGTGCATCTCATAGACGAGCTTGTCCGACGGGTCCGTCAGGTTGGCCATGTAGGTACTCGTGCCGCTCGAGATCCAGTGGTAGGCGCCCGACCAGGCGTTGCCCTCGACGAAAATGTACTGTGACGTGGCGCCGACGGCGCGGATGCCGTCAATGGCGGCCTGGTTCAGGTCCTGCACGAGGCTGTTGTCCATGTCGTGGTACTCGTTGTTGGTGTCGAACACGACCAGCGCATTGTCCTTGAACGGCGTCGCCACCGTCTTCCACCACTGCTTGAAGCCGCTCACATCGGTGATGATGTTGCTGTAGTAGCGTCCTGCAGGGTTAGAAGTATTCTATACCCACGATGAAGGAGACACACACCATAATTATGTGCGTCAATCACGGCATACGCGCCCCTAGGTGGTCAGTGGTCAGTGATTCATACCGTTAAGCGAGTCAAGGCTCCACGCACTTTCCAGTGATATATGACACGGTCTGGCGGTTAGCGTGGTTAGATTACAGCAGCATTCCAGTACTGACAGATTCCAGACTCGCAAGGTAGGCCGCGTCGGCAGTGCCTGTCAGATTCGTAGGAACCAGCCGCTCCCTGCCATGTCAGAAAGAACAGGACATTATAAAACGAACGTACATGAGCAACGGAATCCGAAAGGTATTGAAGCCTTTGTCCATGAGCGTCTGATGGTTAGCTTGTGGCTGTGGACTGTCTCTATGGATAGGAGAAATCGGCCACTCACATCAATGCTCGATTCTTTGGGCCAGACATAGTCATAGTTCTGTCGGCCGGGCAGCGTGCCACTGGAAAACTCGGCACCAGCCTGGTTGACGCCTGTAAATTTGAATATGCCGGACCGCTTCTGCAGAGCACGCTCCGTCAGTGGGGGCATTGGTGCGGCTAGAACCGCGGTGGCGGTCAGTGCGCCGAGGACAAGATCAAAGAGACGCATGGCAAAGGAGTGTAGAAGCAGAGAAGCAGAATCAAAGAATCACTCTGGGCGCTGTATATGGCCTTCCTCATGAAGAGTGCTGCATGTGCATGCTTTTATACACGGCTGCCACGCGTTTTCTGCCACCACACATTCCTCTAGACGATCCCTTCAGAAGCGAGGTGCCACATGCACATACCTGAAGACCTGCCATGGCGTTCGTAGTGCCTGGTGCTAAGCCGGCTATGGACCGAGTTAGGAAACGGGCTGCCCAGGAGAGGCATTCGATAACCGGGAATAAAAAGGAAGAGACCGAAGCAATCCAAGGCACAGAAGCAATCTAAGACTGAGATGGAACAGAAACACGCAAAACGTGCCAAGAGCCGCGTTCCCGAAAGGGACACCCCGGGACAAGGTGCCGGCCAAGGGTGGCGATTAACAGGTCACGACGCACCGTACCTTGGCATTCCGGGTTGATTTCGGCCAGGAGGAGGCCGCGCCGAAACAGTCGCGCTGGCCAGGGAGAAGGTTACGCGAGATTGCGTCGTCACGGCGGGTCGGAGGCGGGCCGTTCGGTTGGCGTCTATCCGATGCTGAGTCATATTCTCCTAAAGAGATTAGTCATTCTTTTGGCATCCATTCCCAAACGCCGACCATCACCAGAGCGCCTCCCCCTGCCATCCTGCAACAATGGCGACCAACGGAGCCCCCGAGCACAACGGACCCGAGAGCCAGCCGAATGGCATGCGTCCTGAGGCGGTGGCCATGTCGAGCGCCGCCGCGGCGGCCGAAGCGCGGCTGAACGCGGCGCCCAAGGACATTTCGCTCAAGGACTTTCTCAGCAAAATGGACGACTATGCGCCGATTGTGTGTTGTGCTACTATCCCCTGGCGTGACCGACCCGACTAACCGTGAGATCCCCGACGCCGTCACCAACTACTACATGACCAAGGCCGGGCTGCCGCCGCCGCCGCAGACCGATGCGCGGCTGGCGCGGCTGCTGGCGCTGGCGACGCAAAAGTTTGTGGCCGACGTGGCCGCGGACGCGTACCAGTACAGCCGCGTGCGGGCGAGCAACACGAGCGTGAACAACCCGATGGGCAACCTGGGCGCGGCCGCCGGGTTCCCGGTGCCAGGGCAGCCGAGCGCGCAGCCGGGCAACAAGGACCAGGGCCGCGGCGGCGCGCTCGGCATCCAACGGCCGGGCTACGGCGGCGGCGGCCAGGGCAGCAGCCAGAACCGGACGGTGCTGACGATGGAGGACCTCGGCATGGCCGTGGGCGAGTACGGCGTCAACATCAAGCGGGGAGAGTTTTATCGGTAAAGGTCTACGAGCGGCCGGGCAGGAGACGGCAACGTCCAACCAGGAGACATCCAAGGATGAGGCGTCCAAGTAGGTGACAAGACCCGGAGATGGACAGGGCGACAAAGGGAGAGGGTAGACTAGGTCCGCCAGGGAAAGGAGACGGCCGTCAGACTGGAAAACGGCCACGGGGCCTGGCGTTGCGGATAATAGGGTCGGCTGCTTTTTTTCGTTTGTTTGTTTCTCGCTGCTCGTTGTTCGTTTGCTCGTGTTTTTTTTTGTATTTTGTATCGTCTCTTGGCTCTGGGCGCTCGGCCGGCCTCTAGAAATACCCACGGTCCTTGCTGCTCATTTGTCCCACACAAACGGCTTCCGGGTGCTGTGCACAACGTCCTGGTCAGCAGCGATCCCCTACATGCTCAACAGAGGGCGACGTACGGCGAAAACTCGCCCAGCTTGTGGCCGACCATGTCCTCGGTAATGGTGAATTCGGTGTAGACACGGCCGTTGTGGACGGCAAACTTGAGGCCGACAAAGGTCGGCAGGATGGTCGCTGAGCGGGCTTGCGTGCGGATGGCACGGAGGGGCTTGCCCAGCTCCGGCCGCACTATCGGGAGGCTGTGAGGGTTAGCAGGAGGCGGCGAGTCGCGGCGCAGCCGAAAGCACAGCAAGACGGGGGTCAATCGTACGGCACAATGTGCGGGCCTGGCGGTAGTTGTCAGCAGTGAACGAGGACAAGTGGCACGACAGAAGCATACCCTTCCACACGGAGCGCTTCAGCAGGCAGCGCGTCGGTTGCATGGTCGCAATGTCGTGGTGATGGTCTGGAAGCGCCTCGAAAAGCCGATGCGGAAAAGTTCCAGGAATTGCTTATCTAAGCATAGGCTGACGGTCCGGCAGCGCAGAAATTTTGGGGCCGTAGCAAGCGCTGCCGGCTGGCAACGTTCACCAGCAACGACCCCAGACGTCGCACTCAACACGCGACTTTGCGGGCCAACACGACGGCGCCACGCCGACGAGACGTGCACGACGACGGCCATGGCGGACCCTTTTGAGGTGCGGCTGCGCTTCAGCGGGCAGCTGCAGAACCTCAACGCCTCTGTCGCGTCGGCGCGCAAGGCGGCGGCGTATGCGCTCAAGCACAGCGAGCTGCACGAGGACCTGCATTCGTGCATTTTGGAGCAGTTGGAAAAGGTGAGCCTCTGTCGCCGGAGGGGAGAGCCAAGACAGACACACGGGGAGGGGCTGGTTCCGATCCAGGGGATCAGAAGAGACAGGCAGACCTAACCGCTAGACCGCGCTCAACACCCGCGCCAACATTATGTACTTTCTCGAGCACTTTCTCGAGCTCGCCCAGCGCGCCGGCCACGGCGAGTACGTCACAATGCTGCAGCGCGACATTATCCGCGTTGTCGACGCCGTCGCCCCCGAGACCGGCCAGGGCGCCGCCAACGTCAAGGTCGTCCGTCGCGTGCTGCAGGGTCTGCAGCAGCGCGGCTTTCTCGAGGCGCAGGCGGTTACGGAGATTGAAGAGGTCCTGCGCGAGCGCGAGACTGCGCTGGGCGATCTGGGCGGCGGCGACGGCGGCGTGGGCGGCGGTGGCGGCCCGGACGGGCATGGGTCTCGTGGGGTTGGTGGCGGCAGTGGTGGTGGCAGCGGCGGCGGCGGCGGTAATGGTGGCGACAGTGGCAGCACACGGCCGGGCGCGTCCCACGGCCCCGCGGGCGGTCACGCACACGGCGGCAGCCACCATGCACCGGCGGGCCGGCGGCTGGACAAGAAGCAGATTGAAGAGCGGATCGAGGAAGACCGGGAACGGCACAAGCGGCTGCGGGAGAACATTTGGGCCGTCCCGGGCGGCACGGACACGGAAATGTGGAAGCTGTGGGAGGAGACGAGCGAGCTGGGCGAGGACGATCACGTCATGGGAGAGGAGGAGGAGGCCGAGCGGCGGCGGAACGTGGCGAGCAGCTGCACGCATGGCGTCGAGGCATGAAAAGGGGGAGTCGACAGAAAAAGGGCGCAGTGTCGGGTGCTTCATGGCAGGGCGGCGTTTCGGAACGGTTGGCGTTTTCCTTTCTCAGTCTTTCGGCTTTTTGTTTTCTGTTTTCCGTTTTCTGTTTTTTGTCCACATCCCTGGACCTACAACACAGCACGCGCCTGCATCGGGAGAGTGCCAAATACTATTACACTGTCTACCGCCCTGCCCTCCGTGACGTCCTATTCCATCGTGGCCACGGCGCCGAGCTCCTTGAGCGTGGCAATCATCTTCTCGGCCTCGTCCTTGGGCACCGCCTCCTTCATCGTCTTGGGCGCGCTCTCGACAAACTTTTTCGACTCCACGAGGCTGAGGCCGAGCAGGCTCTTGACCTCCTTGATCACCTTGGGCTTGGACCCGTCCGCGAAGCTGACTAGCTTGACGGTGAAGACGGTCTTTTCGGCGGCCGCCGCGGGGGCCTCCTCGGCCTCGGCGGCCGCCGGTGCTGCCGCAGCCGGTGCAGCTGCCGCAAAGCCACCCACGGGGAGGTCTGGTATGTTGAGGGTGGTCTAGAGGTCAGCGACCGTGTACAATTACCTCCTCCTACTTTTCCTTCTTTCCTCGGCTACGGCTGCCTGCCTCATCTGCCCACCTTCAAGCTCGACACCAGACTGGCCGTCTCGAGCAGCGTCAGCCGGCTGATCTGGTCGACAATCGCCGAAATCTTGGGGTCCACCGCAGCCGCGGCCTCGGTCGAGCTGTGGCGCCGCGCGGCCCAGCGGACGGCGGGCCGGAGACGGCCGGACGAGGCCCGCAGCTGGAGGGCGGCGCGCTGTGCGGCGAAGCGGCAGGTGGCCATGGTGGGAGTCAGGGGGGAAGCGCGGTCGGAAGACGGTCGGAAGACAGTCGGGCGTCGGTCGTCGGGGGAGTCGGGTGCCGGTGCGGGCGGCGGCGCGTGGGCAATGGCTGGGGGGGTGGAAACACACGAGCAATTCGGGTTCTGTGTGCAAAAATGGCCAAATCCAACAGGCCAATGCAGATGCAGATTTTCACTGGCCGTTGTTGGGGCCTCTGATTGGCGGTTGCTGGTAGTGGGGCGCTGGGCTGCTTATCGTTATCGATAAGGCAAGTGGCAGAAAAAAGTTGCAAAGTGCAAGAAAAAGCAGTGGCCCAGAGACGACTGCCTTTTCGAGACGTCTCATTTTTTGTCTAGAAAATTTGCAGCTGGAAATCGCCAGTCGAAATTTCCCCGTCTGGCAACACGAAATCAGTCCTCTTTGACCCATGGACGCCTGAGACAGCTGCCCGTCTCTCTATGACGCTCTACGACGTTGGGCCGCCGCGCCGCGCGTTGCTGGCGGACGCAGCCACGCTGGGCCTGCTGCCGGCGGACGTGCTGCAGCGCATTGAAGCTGCTTCTTCAGAGACCGAAAAGACGTTTGCCACAGAGACTCTGCCGACGTCTTCACCACCCGCTTTTCTTGATGCCATTGCGCTCGCCGCCCTCGTCCCCCGCCTGACCGGCCCCCTCTTTGGGCACTTTTCGGCCCTTTTCGCCGACATTGCCGCCCGCTGGACCCGCACGTCCTCGGCCGCCCCCGACGATGTCATCGCCGCCTTGGCCCGCCTGCTGCCGCTCGCCCCCTACCTCGCCCCCGTCCTCGACCGCTACCTGCAGACGGCCGTGCCCGCCACCCACACGCTCCCCCTCCTCACCCTCTGGCGGCTCGTCGCCTTCGACCCCGCCTACGCCTCCCTCGTTCCGGCCGACCTCTCGCGCCTCTTCCACGACCCGTCTGCCGCGCGACGACTGCTCGCCATACGCCTGTTTGCTCGCGTGCACGCTGCCTCGGACGCCCAGGCCGAGGCGCTGCAGCAGCAGTTTGTGCCCGCCACGGCCGACACGACAGCCGACCTCGACGGGACGCTCATCGACTATGCCTTTCTCAGCCTCCACGAACACGCGCGCTGTGCGGCCTGGCAGGCGGCCGTGGACCGGCAACGGGCCGCCTCTGCACAGACAACAGACGAGGAGGAGCCCTTTTGGGTCGCCCTCACACCAGACGTCGTGGCCTGGGGCGGCGTCGTCGTGCCGGCGCGGCGACCGATTGGTGGTGTTGCTGTTGATGCCGCCCCAGATCTCGTGCCTACCCCGACGACGACTGCCAACCTTGCGGCCCTCGCTCACGCTCTCCACCAAGACCGCCCTGTCCTCTTGCGCGGCCCCCCCGGCGCCGGCAAGACGGCGCTCGTGCAGGCCGCCGCCCGGGCTGTCGGTGCCGCTACGGGCGGCGTGGGCTCGGACGGGTGCGCTGCCTCGCTGGCCGACTCCCTCGTCACCCTCCACCTCAACGAGCAGACCGACGCCAAGACGCTCGTCGGCCTCTACGCCACCGGCGCCCAGCCCGGCTCGTTTGCGTGGCGGCCGGGCGTCCTGACGACGGCCGTCCGCGAGGGCCGCTGGGTGCTGATCGAAGACCTCGACCGCGCGCCGACCGAGGTCATGAGCACGCTGCTGCCGCTCATTGAAGACCGCGCGCTGCCGATCCCCAGCCGCCGCGAGACGGTGCGGGCGCCGCGCGGCTTCCGCCTCTTTGCTACCGTACGCCAAAGCCCGCACCAGACGAGCGGCAGCGGCCGCCTGCTGGGCGAACGCCTTTGGCAAACGGTTGCCGTCGCGCCTCTGCGGCCGGCCGAGCTCGAGACGGTCGTCCGGGCGCGCCATCCCGCGCTGCAGCCGCTGGTGCCCGACATTTTGGCGGCCTATGACGCGGCCGCCGCGGCCTCGCTCGAACGGCCGGTGACGGTGCGCGATCTGCTCAAGTGGTGTGCGCGTATTGAGACGTCTGTTGGGGTGTCGGCGGGCTTGATCTCCTCGACCTCCTCGACCTCCTCCTCCCCCCCCTTCACCCTCTCCGACTCTGCCATGCTCAACATCTTTCTCGACGCCGTCGACTGCTTCGCTGGTAGCGTCCGCGACGACCGCGCCCGCGCCGCCCTTGCCCGTCGCCTCGCCCAGGCACTGCGTGTCGCCCCGGCCACGGCCGAGCACGCCCTCGCGGCCCACGAGCCGCCGCTGCACGAGACTGCCACCGACCTGAGCGTCGGCCGCGTCACGCTGGCCAAGGCCCAGCGCGTCCATGCGCCGCGCCACGGCACCTTTGCGCCGACGCCGCACGCCCGCCGCCTGCTCGAGCAGATCGCCGTGGCCGTGCGGCTGCACGAGCCGCTGCTGCTCGTCGGCGAGACGGGCATTGGCAAGACGACCGTCGTGCAGCAGCTGGCCGCATCGCTCGGCCGCCGCCTTGTCGTCGTCAACCTGTCGCAGCAGAGCGAGGCCGGCGACCTCCTGGGCGGCTTCAAGCCGGTCAGCGCCCGCAGCTTGGCCATGCCGCTGCGCGAGGAATTCGAGGACCTTTTTGCCGCCACCGGCATCTCGGCCGACCGCAACGAACGCTACCTGCGCCGCATCGCCACCAGCGTCGCCCGCGGCCGCTGGGCCGATGCCTGCCGGCTGTGGCAGCAGGCCCCGGCCATGTTTGCCACGATCCTCGCGTCGTTGCCGGCTCCCGACCCGTCGTCCGCCGACCCGTCCGCCGACGAGAACCCCCCGAAGCGCCGCAAGACGGCCCGCCGCCAACGCCTGCTCGCCCTCCGGCCGCGCTGGGACGCGCTTGCCGACCGGTTGGCCCAGTTCGCGGCCCAGACCGCCGCCGCCGGCCCGCTCTCGTTTGCCTTTGTCGAGGGCCGCCTCGTGCAGGCCCTCCGCAACGGCGACTGGCTGCTGCTGGACGAGATCAACCTAGCCTCGGCCGACACGCTCGAGAGCATCGCCGACCTGCTCGCGCCGACGCCGTCGCTCCTGCTCGCCGACGCCGGCGCCATTGACCGCGTGCACGCCCACGCCGACTTCCGCGTCTTTGCCGCCATGAACCCGGCCACGGACGTCGGCAAGCGCGATCTGCCGCCGGGTCTGCGCGCCCGCTTCACCGAGCTGCTTGTCGCCAGCCCCGACCGCTCCCTCGCCGACCTCGTCCCGCTCGTCCGCGCCTACCTGCGCCCTGTCCACGCGCCCGACCGCGTCGCCGACCGCGTCGCCCGCCTCTACCTGGCCATCAAGGCCCTGGCCGCCGACCGCCGCCTCGTCGATGGCGCCGGCGAGGTGCCGCACTACAGCCTGCGCACGCTCACGCGCGTGCTGGCCTATGCCGTCGACGTCACGCCCGCCTACGGCCTCGACCGCGCGCTGCTCGAGGGCTTCGCCATGGGCTTCACGACGCTGCTCAGCCAGGCCGCCGAGGACCTCGTCACGCCCCTGCTGCTCGAGCACCTCGTGCCCGACGCGGCCAAGCGCCACATGGTGCGGAGCCAACGGCCGCGGCCGCCGACGCCCGACGCGCTGCTCTTTTCCAGCAGCGATGCGTCGCGGCAGTACTATGTCGCCGCCGGCCCCCTGCCGCCCCAGGAGCGCGCCGACTACATCCGCACGCCGTACGTCGACCGCAACCTGCTCAACCTGGTACGCGCCACGTCGACCGGCCGGTTCCCAATCCTGATCCAGGGCCCGACGTCGGCCGGCAAGACGAGCATGGTCGAGTTTCTGGCCGACCGCACCGGCCACCGCTTTGTGCGCATCAACAACCACGAGCACACGGACCTGCACGAGTACCTCGGCACGTACGCCGCCAGCGCCGACGGCCGCCTGCGCTTCTGTGAGGGCGTGCTCGTCCAGGCTATGCGCCAGGGCCACTGGCTCGTGCTCGACGAGCTCAACCTGGCGCCGACGGACGTGCTCGAGGCCCTCAACCGCCTGCTCGACGACAACCGCGAGCTGCTCGTGCCCGAGACCCAGGAGACGGTCCGCCCGCACCCGCGCTTCCGCCTCTTTGCCACCCAGAACCCGGCCGGCCTCTACGGCGGCCGCAAGGCGCTGTCCCGCGCTTTCCGCAACCGCTTCCTCGAGCTGCACTTTGACGACATTCCCACCCACGAGCTCGGCCACATCCTGCAGCGCCGCTGCCGCAACACGGCGCCCTCGGACTGCGACCGCATCGTCGCCGTCTACCGCGAGCTCGCCCGTCTGCGCCAGGCCGCCCGCGTCTTTGAGCAGCGCCACAGCTTCGCCACCCTGCGCGACCTCTTCCGCTGGGCCTGGCGCGACGCCGACGGCCGGCCCCAGATCGCCGCCCACGGCTTCATGCTGCTGGCTGAGCGCGTGCGCGACCGCGCCGAGCGCGATGCCGTGCGCTCCGTCATTGAGACCGTCTTCAAGGTCCCCCTCGACGTCGAGGGCCTCTATGCCGCCGTCCCTTCGCTGCCGCCCACCGCGACGCCGCCGACTTGGACGCACGCCATGCGCCGCCTGTACGTGCTCGTCACGGCCGCGCTCGCCAACCGCGAGCCGGTCCTGCTCGTCGGCGAGACCGGCTGCGGCAAGACCACCGTCTGCCAGCTCGCTGCCGAAGCCGCCGGCCGGCCGCTGCACATTGTCAATGCGCACCAAAACACCGAGACCGGCGATCTCATCGGCTCGCAGCGGCCCGTGCGGAACCGCGCCGCCATTTGTGCCGCACTCACGGCCGGCCTCCAAGAGGCGCTCCATCTCTTGGCGGTGGACTCGGGTGTGCCCGACCTGGACCCCGACGTCGACAATCCCGAAAATCTCGACGACCTCTTGCGCCAGTACCACGCGGCTACCAACGCGGCTGCCACCACGGCCCTGCCAGCCGCCCTCGTGGCCCGGATCGCCGCCGACGAGGCCCGCCACCGCGCCCTCTTTGAGTGGGCCGACGGCAGCCTCGTCCAGGCCATGCGCGCCGGCGCCTACTTTCTGCTCGACGAGATCTCGCTCGCCGACGACTCGGTCCTCGAGCGCCTCAACTCGGTCCTCGAGCCCGAGCGCCGCCTCCTGCTGGCCGAAAAGGGCACGGCCAGCGACGGGGCCGACGCCGCCGCCGATGCCGCCGCCGACGCCACCGTCACCGCCGCCGAGGGCTTCCAGTTCCTCGCCACGATGAACCCCGGCGGCGACTTTGGCAAAAAGGAGCTCTCGCCCGCGCTGCGCAACCGCTTCACCGAGATCTGGGTGCCCGCGCTCGCCGACGACAGCCACCAGGACGACTTGCTGGCCATTGTCGCCGCCGCCCTGCGCGCCGACTGCCGCGCTCTCGCCGCCCCCGTCGTCGACTTTGCCCGCTGGTTCGGCCGCACGTTCCGGCCCGACGCCGCCTCGCCCTTTTCCGTGCGCGACCTGCTGCTCTGGGCGCAGTTTATCAACCGCTGCAGCGACACCATCGCCCCCGAAGCCGCCCTCGTCCACGGCGCCGCCACCGTCTTCATCGACGCCCTCGGCGCCAACCCGGCCGCCGCCCAGGCCGTCGCGGACCCGGCCGCCCTCGCCGACATGCGCGCCCAGTGTCTGGCGCACCTCGACGACCGCATGGGCTGGCAGGGACTGGCCGCACAGGTGTATGGGGGCGATCCCGACGTGGTCGTCTCGGACACGCAGCTGTCTGTCGGTCCCTTTTCCGTCGACGTTGCGCCTGGCGACCCCCTGTCCGCCGACAGCTCCTCCTCCTCCTCCTCGGATCCCTCCTTTGACTTTTCCGCCGCCACTACCCGCCGTAATGCCCTGCGCATCGTCCGCGCCATGCAGGTCGCCGGCCGCCCCGTCCTGCTCGAGGGCAACCCCGGCGTCGGCAAGACGACGCTCGTCGCCGCCCTCGCCCACGCCTGCCGCCGTCCGCTGACACGCATCAACCTGTCGGACCAGACGGACCTGATGGACCTCTTTGGCACCGACGTGCCCGTCGACGGCGCCGACGCCGGCCGCTTCGCCTGGCGGGACGCCCCCTTCCTGCGCGCCATGCAGCGCGGCGACTGGGTCCTGCTCGACGAGATGAACCTGGCGTCGCAGTCTGTCCTCGAGGGCCTCAACGCCTGTCTCGACCACCGCGGCCAGGTCTACGTGGCCGAGCTCGACCAGACTTTCCAGCGCCACCCCGACTTTCGCCTCTTCGCCGCCCAGAATCCCCACCACCAGGGCGGCGGCCGCAAAGGTCTGCCGGCGTCGTTTGTCAACCGCTTCGTCGTCGTCTATGCCGACCTCTTTGACCGCCACGACCTGCTGCGCATCGCCTGCCGCCGCTTTCCCCGTCTGCCGGAAGACGAGGTCCGCCGCGTGACCGACCTCGTCGCCGCCCTCGACCGCGAGGTCGTCGTCCGCCGCTCGTTTGGGCTGAATGGCGGTCCCTGGGAATTCAACCTGCGCGACACCATCCGTTGGTTGGAGCTGGCGTCGTCCACGACCTCGTCGACCTCCTCGTCGACCTCTTCTTCCTCCTCCTTGGCTCTTCCCCTCCTCCGCCAGCGCTTCCGTTCCGCCCGCGACCGCCGCGAGGTCGACCGCCTCTTTGCTGCCGCCTTTGGCCATCCGCCGCACCCCCACAGCCTCTACCACGCCGTCGGCCCGGCCGCTGCCCAGGTCGGCGCCGCGCTGCTGCCGCGCCACCGCCGCTGCCAGCCGACACACCCCGCCGCCGGCTTTGACCCGCGCCCCCGTCTGGCCGAGCTCGAGTCGCTGCTGTACTGTGTCCGCCACAACCTGCCCTGCATCCTCGTCGGGCCCTCGGGCGCCGGCAAGTCGGCCCTGCTGCACCACGTCGCCGCGCTCGCCGCCAAGACCCTCGTCGTCTTTGCGCTGAGCGCCGACGTGGACGCCATGGACCTCGTCGGCGGCTTCGAACAGGCCGACCCCGTCCGCGCCCTGCACGCCGCGCTGGACACGCTGGACGACGCGCTCGCCGGGTTTATTCGGGACCATGCGGATGCGGACGCCCCTGGAGACGCCGCCGGCGACGTCCCCATGGAAGCCGCCGCCGCTCTCCGCCATGGCCTCCGCTCGTTTGCGCCAGACGCTGCCACCTGCCATGCTCTCGCCGACCGCCTCGCCGTGCTCGCCCCCACCGTTGACGCCCGCTCCCCCCTGGCCGCCGCGCTCGAGGCCGCCCACGATCGTCTGCGCCAGCCGCTCGCGCTGGCCGCGCCGCGCTTCGAGTGGCTCGACAGCGTCATCGTCCACGCCGCCCAGCACGGCCACTGGCTCGTGCTCGACAACGCCAACCTCTGCAGCGCCTCGGTGCTCGACCGCCTCAACTCCCTCCTCGAGCGCCCCGCCCCGGCCCTCAGCATCAACGAGCACAGCGGCCCTGACGGCGAGCCGCGCCACGTCGCCATCCACCCCGACTTCCGCGTCTTCCTCACCGTCGACCCCCGTTACGGCGAGCTCTCCCGCGCGATGCGCAACCGCTCCGTCGAAATCTTTCTCGACGAGGGCGCCCATCCGACCCCGACCCCGCCGTCGTACACGGCCCATCTGGACCCCATCGAGGCCCGTCTCCAGCGCTTCCGCGACCTGCTCGCCGCCGCCCCGGTCGACGAGGACAACGACGACTCGGCCACAGCCCTCGGGCGCGAGCACGATAGCCCCTGGCTCGACAACCTCTCGCTCGCCGACATGGACCTCTTGCCGCGCTTCCTGCACGCCCTCGACGCCGGCACGCTCCTCCCCAACGCCGCCCCCGCGCTCTCGCCCCGTCTCCTGCACCGGCTGCACGCCCGCCTCGCGTTCCTGCACCGCCCCGACACGGCCCCTCTGCGCCACGCCATCTACGCCCAGTACACGCGCCTCGTCGAGGACCTCGACGTCCGCCACCCCGGCCTCGACCCCGAGGTCCTCGTCCTGGAGCAGCCGCTGCACCCGTCGCACAACACGCCGCTGCTGCAGTCGCTCGCCCCGTCGTCGGACCGCTGGCTCTGGTGGCTCGGCGTCTGCTACGAGACTGCCGCCCGCGCCGCCGACGCCCTCGAGCATCTCCGGCACCACCGCCAGACGGCCTCGGCACATCTCTCCCGGCTGGCGCTGCTCAACCGCCTCCAGCGCTCCGCCCTGGCCGGCCAGGTCGCCGCTGTCGGCCGCGACTCGACCGCGTCGGCCTTTGGCTTTCTCTCCGAGACCATGCTCGACCTGCAGCGCGCGCTGATCGCCAGCGTCGGCCTGGCCGCGCAGCCAAGCCCCATCGCCTCCTCCCTCGGCCCAGACCTCCGCTACATGCTGCACGTCGCTGCCCACATCTGGTGGCAGATGCACGCGCTGCTCACGACCCAGGCCGCCGCCTTTGACGAGGCCCAGTTCCAGGCCCTCCTCGGCCTCGGCCGCTCGCTGCTCGCCGACCTCGCCCAGCGGACACACCCCCTCGCCGTCGACGCGCCCCTCCACGTCTTTGTCGCCGCCACGGCGCAGCGGCTCGCCAGCAGCTTCGCCGAGGGCTTCCGCCTGACGACCGGCCTCAGCATGGCCCTCCTCTGGCCGCTCCTCCGGCCCATGCCCATCCCGACCGAGGACGCGCTCCGCCAGGTCGTCGCCATGGAACGGCTGGCCGCGCGCTTTGACCATCTCAAGTGGCGCGTCCCAACGGCTTCGCCCGCCGACCTCGGCCGCATCAGCACCGCCCTCGCCGACGCCTACCGCCTGCTGCGCCTCGACAGCGTCGACGACGTCCACGCGGCCGCCCTGGTCCAGGCCGTCGCCGACGAGATGGCCACGCTCGAGAGCCACGTCGGCGAGGACCGCGACGCCGCCCTGCCGCTCTTTGCCGGCATTTTCGAGGCCGTCCGCCAGCTGCACGTGCTCTTTGGGAACGCCGGCCAGACCGACGACCAGATCGCCACGCTCGTCCTGTCCGACCTGCCCTCGTTTGCGCAGCTGCGCCTCCACGGCTCCGTCGTCGGCCCGGCCAGCCGCCTGCAGGCCGTCGACTACCTGCTCAGCCAGCCCGCCGCCATCCGCCCCTGGGACGGCACGCTCGCCCCCCAGCTGCTGCGCACAATCGACCACATCACCGCGACCGCGAGCCTGTCAGCCCTGCGCTTGCTCGAAAAGGAACTGCCGCTCGTCGCCCGTCTGGTCACCCGCGCCTCCGCCTCCATCGCCGCCGATCCGGTCGCCAAGCTGGACGAGACCCTCTGGGACCTGCTGACGTCTATCGTCGCCTGCTTCGACACCACCGACGCCCTCGCCACCGTCCAGACCCTGTTCGCCGAGGCCTGTGTCCATCCGCAGATTTCCGCCGTGCACATCTCCGCCGCCGGCCTGGTCCTCCCGCACGACGGCCAGGCTGTGCCGGCAAAGACCGTCCTCTGGCCCGCCCTCGACGACCACGCGCTGCCCGCCCAGCAGCACTTTGTGCCCGTCCTCGTCGCCCTGGCCGCGGCACGCCAGACCAAAAACAGCGACGTCCGCGCGCGCCAGTCCCTCTCGGCCGTTGCCTGGGTCCAGTTCGCGGTCGGCTGCATCAAGCTGTACACACCCGACAAGATCTTTGACCCCTTTCTCGAGTGGAAGACGGAGCAGGACTTTCACCAGACCCTGCGCCTCTCGCTCGTCCAGGACGCTGCCGTGCTGCGCCAGTTTGATCATGCCTTTGTCGGCCAGGATGCCACCAGCCTGCGCGCCGCCCTGGCTGCGCAAGACCTGCAGGTGCTCGACGCCGCTGTCGTCGCCCGCCAGGCGAAGCTGCCGCGCTCGCAGCTCGACGCACCCACAAGCATCTACCGCCCGCCGGTCGGCAGCGCCTCGGGCGCCCCAGGTGCCGCCGGCGAGCTGTCCCGCCTGCAGAGGGACGTCTTCAACCCCGTCCTCGACGTCACCGTCCAAGACGACATTAGCGCCGCGCATTTTCGCATCGTGTCCGCTCTCGTCGACAAGGACCCGACGGCCTCGGCGGCCTCGACGGCCTCGGCCCGGCAGGAGCTCCAGCTGGTCCAGAACAATGTCCTCCGGCTGGTGGAACGGCTGCTGACGAGCCAGTTCACGGCCTACCAAGATCTTGCCGTGCCCGTCGCCAACCTGCTTCGCTGCCTCCAGCTGGGCCTGTCGCTGAGCGAGGGCGCCTCGTCGGCCGCGCCGCACTCGGCCAGCGCGCCGTGGCTCCGTGTGACGCCCTTTTTGGGCACGCATCCCGTGTCCGTCGAGACGGTGCCGCCACCGCTGCGCAAGACGTGGGAGTTCCTTCTGTTTGGCGGCGTCTGCGCGTCCGTCGAGGGAGGCCTGTCGCCCGACGGCCGTCGCCACATCGCCGAGTCGTTTCACTTCTTCTTCACCGAGTGGAACCGGAAGCTCGAGGCCGACCGCCAGGCCGAGGAGGCCAAGGGCGGCCTGTACCGCTTCCGCGGCAGCCACGAGGACGAGGAGGAGCTGGACGAGGCCGAGTTCCACGAGCTGTTCCCCACGTACTCGGGCGGCAACGAGGCCCACATCACCGACAGCCGCAAAACGCTGGCCGCCTGGGACCTGTCCGCCGAGGTCGCCCATATTCACCGCGCCATCCTGCAGCCCTCGCAGCCGCCCATGACGGCCATCCTCGCCTTTGGCGCGCGCATCGCCCGCAAGGCCGCCAAGGAGACCGATGCCGACGACGTCCCGCTCCGGCTCGCCGTGTCCAACAGCGCCTTTCTGCCTACCACCATCCTCGCCATGGACGACAAGCTGCACAGCCTCAGCCTGCAGAGCTCCACCGCCGCCTCGAGCACCGGCACGATCCAGTACAACTTTTACACGGACCCGAACCTGCCCGAGGCCCGCAAGCTCGTCGCGCTCGTCCACGACGTCCAGACGCGCTTCTGCTCCCTCCAGCGCGTCGAGGAGATTGGTCACCTGCAGCCGCTGGCCGACGTCGTCCTGGCCTGCGAGCGCGTCCTCGCCCTCGAGTTCAACGAGCCGCTCGCAAAGGTCATTGCCCACGCCGAGAAGCTGCACGAAGCCCTCTACGAGTGGCAGTTCCGCGGCTATGCCAGCCGCCAGTATCTGGCACCCGCCCTGTACGACCGCGTCACCGCCACGCTCGTGAGCTGGCGCAAGCTCGAGCTGTCGACGTGGAGCCGCCTGTTTGACACCGAGGTCGAAAAGTGCCTCCAGGATGCCGGCGCCTGGTGGTTCATTGCTTACCAGGCCGCCGTCGCCGGCCCCATGTCCATCCTCCTCGGTAACAGCGAAAGCGGCAGCGGCAGCGGCAGCTCGCTGGCCTACCACGGCGAACAGCTGCTCAAAGAGCTCGCCGCGTACCTCTCAAGCTCCATTGTCGGCCAGTTCTCGGCGCGCCTTCGTCTCCTCCGCCAAATCGTCGCCCACGTCGGCCTCCTCCTCGACGACTACCCGGCCATGGCTCTGATTCAAAACGCCGTCAAGAACCTCTTGGCCTTTTACGTCCGCTTTGAGAACAAGGCCGTCGAGTCCATCCAAAAGGGCCGTGATAGTCTGCAAAAGACCATGAACGACGTGCTCCTCCTGGCCAGCTGGCGCGACACCAACATTGACGCCCTCCGCGAAAGTGCCCGCAAGTCTCATCTGAAGCTCTTCCGCCTCGTCCGCAAGTTCCGCGCCATCCTCGGCCAGCCCATGCAGCACATCATCCAGCAGGGCCTCCCGGAAGACGCCGCACAAGAGGCTGTCCGCGGCAGCGAGGAGCTAGGCGGCCTCGTGGGCCCGGCCCATGTCGACCTTGCCCGGTCCCAAGCAGCCACAGAACTGTGCGCGCAGCTGATCCCCGGCTGGGGCGACGACGCGCACACGCGTCGGCTCACCACGGTCGGCCGCATCGTCTCTGTCATGGACAGCGCCAGCGCTATCCCGGTCGCCGCTCTGGATGCCAGCGATGTGGTCGCCTCTTTTGTCGCGGACCTGCTCGCCACCATGGCGGAGCTGCGCAAGGAGACGCCTGGTACTCTCACCAAGGAGAACAAGGACGCCGTCAAGCACCTCAAGACGCGCAAGATCCGCCTCTTTGACGAAACCCTCAAGACGGTGCGCCAAATGGGCTTCACCAACAATCTGGGCACCAGCCGGCTCGCCGCACAGGCCTCGTTGGCGCTAGTCTTTTCCGGCTCGTCGGGGCTGGCCGCCCTGCAGCTGCCCGAGGCGCTCGACTTGGCCGGCCTCGAGTACAGCTTCCACAAACTCGTCGACCTGGCGCCGCACGTCCGCGCAGCCCTCCACGAACATCACAGCGATCTCCCGGGCGTCACGGTGCGGCGCAGCGTCGGCTACCTCGAGGGCATTCTCTATGTGGCTCTGCGGCAGCGCGAACTCCTGACGCTGTCCGCCCAGAAACTGGCTTCTCTCGATGAGCACATTGCTTTTGTCGACAGCCTGACCGCCGGCGTGGCCGGAAAGGACAATGAGCCGGCTCAGGTTCAGCTGGGGACGTGCCGGCCCAACCTCGTGCGCTCGCTGCAGTGGCTGGTGGCCATTACACGCGTCGGCGTCCATTTGACCCAAGTCCACGATCGCCTCGCCACTGTCGACTGTAAATCGGTCCGGATGTCGCTCGCCGCCTGGGGGGATAAGTTTGAGGGCCTGCGCCTCAAGCTCGAGACCAGCGCGCCTGCGCTTCCCAATGGCTTTGTCGCGGCCGTCACGTTACATCTTGCGGCGCAGATTGACAAGAACGTCGAGCTGTTCGCCCACGAGCTGGAAACGCAAATGCAAGACCGCCCGGATCTCGCCTACATCCTCCAGCAGATCAAACTCTGGGCAATTGCCGACGCCCCCGCAGGCACGGACGCGATCGTGTCGACAGCAGCCAAGGATGATAGCCCCGTGTTCACAAACGAGGCGCTCGACCTGTCCAAGATGGTCCTCGATGCCGTGCAAAAGTTCCAAAAGGCCGTCGCAGACTTGCCCACGTCCATTGAGGAGACGGCCTGGCTGGTGGCCTACAACACCAAGCTCACTACGTCGGTCAAGTCGCTGCACGTCGACACCGTCCTCTCCAGCATGCAAGAGTGCATCGCCCTGCTTCGCCGCGCGTACGACACGCCACGCTCGACGGCCGACACGGCACTGCTCTGCGTCCTACAGCCTCTTTTGCAACAATATGCCGTCACGTTCCGCCACACCCTCCTGCGTCTCACGACGCTGCACCGCTCCACCTGCCAGCTTGGCTACCGTCTGAGCCGCTCCTTTGTCGAGATCGCCTCGCAGGGCTTCTGCACGCCCCAAGAAAAGTCGGACGAAACGTCTGGCCAGGCCAGCGGCAAGCTCGAAGAGGGCACCGGTCTCGGCGACGGCGAGGGCGCCGAAGACATTAGCAAGGACATTCAGCAGGACGAGGATCTATCCGAACTGGCGCAGACGGCCAACAAGGAGCAGCAGGACAAGGGCGACGGGATCGAAGACGAAAAGGATGCCATTGACATGGGCAACGAAGAGCTCGAAGGTGAAATGGGAAGCGTCGCTGGTGATGAGGAAGACGAAGAAGGTGGCAAGGACAAAGAAGGGGAAGAAGAGGAGGACGATATGGACGAGGAGGCTGGCGATGTCGACGATCTGGACCCGACCGCTGTCGACGAGAAAATGTGGGACGGCGAAGATGCCAAGGACACGGAAAAGGAACAGCAAGGCAACGAGTCCGCTGGCAAAACGAATGATGACGAACAGGTCGCCGCCGAAGACAACGCTGAGAGCAAGGCCGCAGAGGAGGCGGCTGCGGGAGAAGAGGGCGCCGATGCGGAAGAAAAAGAAGAGGACAAGAAGAACGGAGACGAAGGAGAGGATGATAAAGAGGGCGATGGCGCCGCCGATGACGACGATATCGGCTCCGAGGATGAACAGGCCGGTCCACAGCAAGAGCTCAACCGGCAGGATCAGAACGTGGACCAAAACGACGCGCTCGACCTGCCCGATGACATGGAGCTGGACGACGGCGCGGATGGCAAGGACGGAGAAGACGACGATCTCGATGACCTTGCAGATCTCGAGGAAGAAAAAGATGAGGGCGGTGCAGAAGATGCCGCCATGGAGGAAAAGCATGGAAAGGAGGAAGACGAGTCCGAGGCTGACAAGGAGGAAGAGATGGAGAGCAAAGACACCGTCCAGACCGACAAGGTGGAGGAGGAAGCCGAGGCCGAGAACGAGGCCGAAAAGGACGACGAGGGAGAAAACGGAGAAATTGGCGACGATGCCATGGATGTGGATGAAAAGAACCCAGACGAGCCAGAAGACACCGCGCCGCCACAGCCGCCCGTCAGCGAGAAGCAGGCCGACAACAAGGACACGGCCGCGCCCAACGATGTCCAGAGCGGTGTCGGGCCCGAACAGGCCGAGGACAATGCCCAGGCCGAGGACCAGGCAGCCAACAACGAAAACAACAACAGCGCCAACCGCGACCAGGGCGAAATGGGCCTCAATGCCGACGAAAAGGACGCCACAGACGGCGGCACGCAGGGCGCGGTGTCGAACCGCGAACACGACGCAGACGCCTCGCAGCCGGAGCCGTCGGCAGCCCAGGACCCGGTCGAGCAGCCGTTCAAGAAGCTCGGCGACGTGCTGGAGCGCTGGCACCGGACCCAGCGCGAGATCCAGCAGGCCGATGACACGCCGCCCGAGCAGGACAAGGACAGCGCCGACCAGGCGGCCCAGAAAGAGTTCCAGCATTTGCACGACGAGGACGCGCCGGCCAGCACGCAGGCCATGGGCAAGGCCGACGATGACGAGGCGCGGCCGTTTGACGACGCCATGGCGATGGAGGATCCGGAAGATGAGACGGCCAGTGACAAAGGCCCGGCGGCAGAGGAAGTCGAGGACGAGGAAAGCCGACAGCAGGAGCATGCCAACGACGAGACCAGCGACGTGGCGGACAACGACACGATGCAGGACGACGCCGGCGATCCGGAAGACGAGGCCAAGAAGACGGCCGAAGCCGACGATGGACGCGCCGGTGCGACCCTGCAGCGGGGTGCGTTTGACGATGAGGAAGACGGCGTGGCGGGAGAAGACGAAGAGACGGCAGAGGCCGAAGACGACGCCGAGGACGAGGATGTCGCGCTCGAGCAAGACCAGGATGAAGAGCTCCTCGCCACCCAACTGCTGTCGTCGACCCGCCTCCAAGACGACGATGCCGACCTCGTGCCGCTCGACGAGGCCCTGCGGGAATGGTCCGGCTTCCAGACGGCCACCCACGGCCTGTCGCTGGCGCTTGCGGCGCAGCTGCGGCTTATCCTCTCGCCGTCACAGGCCACCCGTCTCTCGGGCGGCTTCCGCACCGGCAAACGGCTCAGCATCCGCAAGATCATCCCGTACATTGCGTCCGACTTTAAGCGCGACAAGATCTGGATGCGGCGCAGTGTGCCCACCAAGCGCGCCTACCAGATCCTGCTCTGCGTCGACGACAGTAAGAGCATGGGCGAGGTCAAGGGCGCCGCGCCTCCGTCGGCAGCCACGTCCGCGTCATCCGCATCGTCGGCAGCCCCTCCTCCTGCACAGTCCCCGGGACACCTGGCCCTCAGCTCGCTCGTCATGGTCGCCCGCGCCCTCGCCATGCTCGAGGCCGGCCAGGTGGGCGTGCTCGGCTTCGGCGCCCACGTTTTTGCCGCGCACGGCCTGCTCGACGCCGAGCCCTTTGGCGGCCACGCGGGCGGTGGCGGTGGCGCCGGTGCCGGTCTGCAGGGCGCGTCCGCGCTGCGGCGCTTCACCTTCCGGCAGGACCGCACCGACGTCGCCCAGCTGCTGCGCACCACCATTGACACGTTCCGACAGGCGCGCGAGGCCGCCGCCGGCAACAGCGCCAGCGCCGACCTGTGGCAGCTGGCCATTATCCTGTCCGACGGCCTGACGCCCTCGGCCGCGCACGACCGCATCCGGCGGCTGATGCGTGAGGCCGCCGAGTCGCGCATCATGGTCGTGTTTGTTGTGCTCGACGGGGGACGGGGGCCGGCTGCGTCGTCGTCTGGCGCCGGCTCCGGCTCCGGCTCCAGCTCAGACAGCGTTCTGGATCTCAAAGAGGCCAAGTTCGTGCGTGATCCTGCCACGGGCACCAGCCGCGTCGTGATTGAGCGTTATCTCGACACATTCCCCTTCCCGTACTACCTGATTGTGCACGATCTCGATGATCTGCCGTCAGCGCTGGCCGGTCTGCTGCGGACCTGGTTTGCCGAGGTGAACGCGTAAGTGATGGAAGAATGGGAAGATAGACAGCAAAATGGGAAATGAGAGGATAGGAAAAAGGAATAGGAAAAGGACACATAGGAATGAATGTATTCGTCATTTACTAAAAGGGCCGCTTGTGACGTCGAACGGGAAGGAACGCGGCACGGTCACGAATGGAAAGAGCCAGGCACGTTCTTGCAGTTCTTGCACAAAACACGATTCGACTTCTCGGTCTCTTTCTGCCTACTCCCAGTCCCTTTACATCTGAACATCCGATCAGATCCAAACAGGCTTGCCAGCCGGTGCACATGGCATTGATCCCCCCAAACCTCAAAACAACCAAAATGACAACCAAAATTTACAGTCCCTCTGATGCCGCATAGTCTTCCAATCCTTCGCCCTCTGCCCGCTCCTCTGCGCCAAACGACTGGTGCAGCTCCTGCATCTTCTCCATGTCGGCAATCGTCCGGTTAAACACCTTGCTCAGACGGCTAATCACATATGACCGGTTGCCCTCGTGCCGCGTCGTCCAAATGTCGTCCATAATCTCCCGCGCAATTTGTTCCATCTGGTCGACCGTGCAGCCCGCCGTGCGGTCCAGGATCGTGTCCAGCAGCGCTTCCAAGTGCGTGTCAGGCGCGCTGATAGGCACCGCCTGCGACGACACACGGCTGCCGCTATTCTGCCGCTGTGGCTGCGCCGCTTGCTGGGGTGCGTGTTCCGACGGCCCCGTCGGCTCCGGGCGCTGTGTCGGTGGCGGTGGCGGTGGTGGTGGCGGCCCCAGCGGCTGCACCTGGATGCCGTTACTGGTGCTGTGGCTGGTGTCGTGGCTAGTTTCGTGGCTGGTGTCGTGACTGGTGTCGTGGCTGTTGCTCTGCAGACCCTGCACGCTGTTGCCATAGTCGGCCTTGGTCACCTCGTGCCACTGCGAGTGCACCCACTCGTTGCTCGACGCCGGCTGGCTCGGCAGCGAGCCAAAGACCTGGCTCGGAAGCGACCCAAACATGGACTGCGTGTCGGGAATCTGTGAGCTCTCGTCGCCAGTGACGCCAGCGGCACCGCTGATGCCAGCGCCCGCGGTAGCCGCGCTGACATGATTGCTGCTCCCACTGTTCGCCATTGCTCCGTGCGCTCCATTCGTCGCCTGTGTGCTCCACGGCCCAGACGACTTGGTCGTCGATGCCTCGTTCAGCACTGCCGACGGCGACATGTCCACCGGAATGCTCGTCAGTGCCGACACCTGCGACACCTGCGTGTTGCCGGCCGTCAGCCGTGCTGACACATTCAGCACTGCGGCCGGGCCGCCAAAACCACCAGGAGCGCCAGGACCGCTCCATGGCGGCGGACTGGCCGCCAGGTCCGAGCCCACCATCGGCACGTCCTCGGCGCCAGGCGGCACCGCCGTGCCGTTGCTGCTGTGTTGTGCATACCCGTTGGACGTTACGGGCGATGTGTCCAGCGCTGCGTCGGGCATGAGCTGGAAGCGCGCGTGCGCCTCCATCTGTGCCTGGATCTGAATCTGCTGCGGCCCATCGTCGGCCGTCGGCACAAGGTCGGAGCCAATCAGCGGCAGCTCCGCGCCGTCACTGTCCTCGTCCACGTTCACAATAGGCACGCTGCCATTGCCACTTCCCGACGCCGCGCCCACAATCGCCAGGCCGACCTTGCGCTTGCTTGCCTTTTCCTCGGCCTCGCGCGCCCGCAGTAGCTGCCGTTGGTACAGCGCCTCCCAGTTGACCTGCGACAACCGCGACTCGGCCTCGGCCACGTCCACCTCGACGTTTGTCACCAGCTCGTTGGCCTTGAGCAGCCGCTCCTTATCGCCCGTGTTCTTGGCGTCCTTGGCCAGCGACTCCACGTCGCGGTAAAAGTCCCGTGGCCGGGCATAGAACCCGTTGGACAAACGTTCCTCAATCGTGCCCAGGTCCAGGTTAAAGTAAAACTTGCCCGTCGCCAGCTCCCGCAGACCCCGTGCGCCGTCCTTGTTAGTCGCAATCTCAAACGGATGCGGCTCCTCGCGCGCAATGTCTGGCCGCACGTAGTTGGGATCGGCCTCCTGCCATAGGTACGGGATCTGTGACTCCGTGATGACCGGCTGCCGGAACTTCTTGTACTTTTTGATCTGGTCCATGATCGGCTGCAGCTGCACCTTGAGCAGGTTCAGCAGCAGGTGGTCCCGCCGCGTCTCCTCGTCAATCTCCGCCTTGGTGCGGACCTTGGGCGGCGGCGGCGGCGCCACCGGCAACACTGCCAACACCCGCTTCTTGCGGTTGGCCGGGTCGGGGAACTCGCTCGGATTGCGCGTGGCGTGCTCCAGGAAGCCGTAAAAGTACGCGCGCCGGTTCGCCCGCGTCGGCTTCTGCAGCGGGAAGCGGTTCTTGGACGAGTAGCCAAACAGGTCGCGCAGCACCGTCCGCGGAATCGCCGCGTCCTCGCACTCGCACGTCGCCAGCAGCAGCACCGGGTCGTTGGGCGGGATGGACTTGAGCATTGTGACAAATGTCATGTAGGCCGAGTCCGGCAGGCTCGCGTGCCACACGTCAATGTTGGGAATGTAAATGACGGCCGGCTTGTGGCGCTTGACCTCGACAAACAGTCCGACAATGACCTGTTCCAAGGGCTGTATTTGTTAGTGAAAAACAGAAAACAGAAAACAGAAAATAGCAATCACCAAACAAGAAACTCACCCGTCCATCCCCTAGCAGCACCGGCAGGTCAAAGCTCTGAATGTGCACACCCTCAAAGTGGTGCAGGATCGCCGCCGCCAGATACGCCTGGCCCATGCCCGCCGTGCCCGCCAGCAGCAGCCGTGGCCGGAACGTGCGCGAGCGCTCAAACGCCTGCACCATGTTCTCGCGCCCAAAGCCCTGGTCGGCGTCCTGCGGCGGCTCGTACATGGCCTCCTCGAGCGCCGTCGTCTTCTTGCGCCGCGGCATCGCGCTATCCAGCAGTGTCTGGATCACCTGCAGCTGGTCCTCGAGCAGCGGCACAATGTTCTTGGGCAGCGGCGCCCACGCCGGCGTTGCCGACCGCTCAGACGAGGGGATCATGCGGCTCATGGACAGCATAAAGTCGGTCGCGTGGATGCTGATCTGTGCCGGGTCGACTACTAGCTTCTCCGGTGCCGAGTAGATCTGCGGGTACGTCCGCTGGATCGCGTTCAGTGCCGCCTCCGTGCAGAGCGCCCGCAGGTCCGCGCCGCCGTAGCCCTTGGTGTTCTCCGCCAGCATCTCCTTGAACTTGTCCGACAGACCCCATTCCTGCGTGTGGATGTCGAGAATCGACCGCCGGCCCTCCAGGTCTGGCAGCGGAAAGTAAAACTCGCGGTCAAACCGTCCGGGCCGCCGCAGCGCCGGGTCAATATTGTCCGGCCGGTTGGTCGCGCCAATGACAATCACCTGGCCACGGCCGTCCATGCCATCCATCAGCGCCAGCAGCGTCGACACAATCGACGCGTGGATCTGCTCCTGCTTGCTCGACCGCACCGGTGCCAGGCCGTCAATCTCGTCAAAGAAGATGATGCTCGGCTGCGTCCGCCGCGCCTCCTCAAACAACAGCCGGAGCTGCTTCTCGGCCTCGCCCACCCACTTGCTCAGCGCGTCGGCGCCCTTGCGCATGTAAAATGTGATCTTGCGTCCGCCCACACCCACCGAGTTGGCCAACGCCCGCGCGAGCAGCGTCTTGCCTGTGCCAGGCGGGCCGTGGAACAACACGCCCCGCGGCGGCGTCACCTTGAAGCGCAGAAACAACTCTGGGTACAGCAGCGGCAGCATGACCATCTCCTTGAGCTGGTTGATGTGGTTCTGCAGACCGCCCACCTTGCTGAAATCCACGTGCATGTCCACGCCCAGCGGGTCGGCATCGGCCAGGGCTTTGTGACTCTTAATCTTGCCCACATTGGCTCCGCCTGCCGACACACCGGTGATCGACTCCAGGTTGAGCGGCGCAGCAAAGCCCGCCGGCGCTGTGCCTGCCGTCGGCGTCATGCCCACGTTGCCCGCGCCGCCCGGACCTGCACGCGGCGCCATTTCGTCGTCGCTGCTGTCCGAGTCCGCGCCGCCGGCCGCGCCCGTGCCCCAGGGACCGCCGATCAGCGCCCCGTCGCCGCCGCCGCCGCCAAACGGCCCAAACGTCGACATCAGGCTGCGCTGCCACACCGTCGACGCAGCGCCGCCACGCGCGTTGCGCCGCCGCGCTGGCGTCTGCACGGTCTCCTCCTCCTCCTCTTGTTCAATGAGGAACTGGTCCAGCGGCTTGATACTGTAATCCACGACCTTGGCTGTACGCCGCCGTGAAATTGGCTCGTAGACAATCGACGGCGAGCGCCTACGCCGCCGTGGCCGCGAGTGCGAGCTGGCACGGAGCTCCTCTGCCTCCATGGCCACTTCATCCCGGTCAACGTCGTCTTCATCGTCCGACACGTGCAGCCGCTTTGTGGCAGGCTTGTTCCGCGTCGACCGCCGCCGGCCCCGGGAGTTTTGGCTCGAGTCGTCGTCCCTGTTGTTGTTGTTGTTGTTCTGTTTCGACGCATCAGAGTCAAAGCCGGCCTCATCGCCAGACTCGTCGTCCTCCAACGGCTCAAAATCGCTGCTGGGCTCCTTGGCAGACTTGGCTTTGCGAAGATGCGAGCCGCGGGTCAGGCGCCGCCCAATGGCGTTACCAGCGTTGGCGTCGTCGGCGCCCTCGTCGGCAGGCATGCTCTCCCCGTTGGTGGTAGCAGTGGTAGCGCGCGTCTGACGGGTCCGGCGCCCAATAGGCATGTCGTCTTCCTCGTCCTCGTCTGCACCAGCCTCATCATCCATGACGACATCCTCTTCTTGCTCGGGTTCACCCGCTTCACCAACATCGGCAATGTCGCTGACAACGACATCAACGCCATCGTCGTCACCCTGTGCGCCCTCGATGGCTTCCTCGTTGGAAGTGGTCAGGTCGCTGATAGCGATACGCGACGCGCCGTGGGCGTGGTCAAAGGCTTCCTGCATAGCAGCGGTATCGCGCAGAGAGCTTTCGTCGGCGCCCTCGCTACCACCTCTCACCACGTTTGGGTATTTTGCCTCCTCGCCACCAGCCTCGCTGCTCTCCTGGGTGGCCTCTTCAATGACCGGCACGGGCGGCTTCTTTGTGCCTTTCGAGCCCCGACGCGGCCGGCTCAACGCTGCCGTCCCATACCGTTCTGGACTCACTGACGCCCGCACAGGCTGTGCATGCCGACCCGAAGCCGATAGTTCGATAAGCTCGTCAGCTTCTTCGGTCGTGGCGCGCGTCCTCCGCGTCGTGGCCGCCAAAGCGCGTTCGCGCAAGTTCTTGGGGTTCATCTTGACCGTGACGATCCGCGACTTGCGTGGTGACGGGGTGCCAGCGCTGGGAGCCTTTTTCGCCTTGGGTTGCACGTCTTCTGATGAGTCCGAGTCGCTGTGTTTGCTCGCCTCGGGCTCCTCGCTGCTCTCCTTGTAGCTCTGGTGCTTGACAGCGGCCTTCCGGGTGCGACGGCCGGTTGCTGTCAGAGGCTCGTCGTCTTCGGACACGGACTCTCCGTAACTCTGGATGTCCTCGTCGTCCGAAAAGTCTTCTTCGTCTTCGTCAATGTCGGATCCCGCGTACTCGTTACGGCGACGGCCAGCGGCTCTCGATGGCTTCGCGCCTCGCTGCTTCTTCCTGGTGCGTCGCGGCCGATCGGCGCCACGGTCCTCGCCAGGCTCAAAGTTCTCGTCGTCCGAGTCCGACTTGTTCGGATCGAAATTGAGAAGAATGTCTCTCTTGCGTTTCGATGGCATTTTCTGTGTGAATCAAGTTGGATGGGTTTTGGTCGTGTCGGTACGCGGCCGCGTCGTGTTCAATGGCCAAAATCGCGACGTGTATGCTCGTAGATGCTGTGTCTGCTCAGAGACGCTGCGACAATGCGGTCGGATGTGGGTCGGATGGCGAAAGCGTCGAGGAGGCGCGCAAGAAGGGATTCGGGAGGCGCTGTATTGTCGACAAACTGCCGTTGTTGGCATCGGGCGTCGCGTGCAAAAGTGTTTGCAGAGGCACGGGCGAACGCTGCCGGAGAGCTGAAGAAAAAGAGGGAGATGGGGCGTGGAGAGAGCTGCGCAGTTTGCAAAGCGGACGGACCGTGATGGTTGGGTGAAACGAAGAGAAATCGAGGTGAAGGCGAAGGAAATGGGAAAACAGAGGCAGCTTTTTGGCTGAAAACGGACAAAGCTGAACGAGAGATCAATGCACAGGGGGAAAGAGACTGCTTAAAAAATGCAATCAGAGAAAAAGAGTCGATGTCCGACGCAGTAGACGATGGAAAAGAAAAGGAAGTGGAAAGGCGTAGAGAAAGTGCCCTTTTTCTGGATGGGTCGCGCTGCTTGCTTTTTTGCGTTGTGTTCGCGCAACGCCACCCGACTCACCTCTACCTCGCAGCGCAGGCCAAGGCGCGAAGGGGGACGAGTGGGTCCCTATTGACGGGACCTCCAATGGTGGGGCTGCGAGGCCTCTTAGCTCGAGTCAGTTACGCCAATCAGCGCCCGCCGTTTGCTTCGCCTCCCGCAGCATCCTCCTTTTTGGCGTTCCGACACGCAAGCTTGATAACATGAATAGACGATGCACTTTCATCGTCAAAAGCCATCTCCAACAATGCGAAGCGCAAGGCCTCTTGCTCCGCGCAATGCAGACGTGTCCCCATTTGGCGATATGGACAGGCAAGACATGCTGTATTGGTGGAGACGCCGCGTGAGATGCAAAAGGGGACCGACGGAAGATGAAAAGAGGTGAAGGATGGAGAAATTGAGAGAATAGAAAATAGGAGGAAATGTTTATGTGCTCTGCCACAGGAACCTGACGGGTACGGGTAAAAAAAAAATAAAGTTCATGCCTAGTTGCTATGTGGGGCGGTGCCGATGCGGCTCTACCTGGGGAAACAAGGAGGGGAGAGGGGTTAGACAAGTAGATAAGGGGCCAACCGATAGACAGGCCAGACGGCCGTTGCTGTTTTGTGTAAAGAGCATGGTGGGCGTGAGTTGCGGCTCGGCCCAGTGACGAGCAGGTGTATGCTTGCTTCTAGGGACGCAGAACAGGACCTCGTGGCTGCCGTCCAGCATCTTGGGGGCTTTGAACTTCTCTCTGGCCCATATCCTCTGCAAGTGAATCCATCATATTTGGGTTGTCTTTACGAGGCACGTCGTTGGCGCGGAGGGTCGCGATTCGTTAGTCTCGTTTTAATGCCGTCGCGGTGTCGAACTCGCCCGAGGTTCATATTATGACAAAGTAGGCGCCCACACTGGGACCTTTTTCATTAGTAGGATCATTTCTTATCCTTTGGCATCCAAAAGGCCTTGAAAATTCATGGTGCATCTTAAAGGCAGTCGGCTTACGTTTCCATGCCTCCAGATATCGAGACGTGTGTTTCGTCACGTGACTTGTGGAATCTGCCTCCGCCCAACCCCATATTTAGGTCCGCATACCGCATTTCTCACCAGCAAGAACCAAAAGGCTTTACGGTCGTGTGATTTCGAAGTCTCTGAAGATCCGGCGGTGCAGCTAGCTGGAGACCGTTCTCTTTGAGACAAACACCTCTGCCGCACGCATCTGCGCGAGCCGCGGCACACATGCCCAAGCCAGGGGTCTGATGTCTGCCCCAGGCGGCCCCCCACGAGTTCCTCATTTCTCAAGGCTGCCTCTACTTTTAGGAGGACTGGGCGTCGTACACGGTCTAGTATTCCACCACCGAGGCCCGTCAGCTCGTGCAGCTCTGCGATCCTTCCTCACACAGAATATACGCATCCCCGGAAGAGTGTCTCCGCGCGCTGCTTGAGTTGTACCTGGCGATAATGGCAACGGCGACCATATTCTCGTCAACGACACATGACATCACGGTGTGATTGACTGGAAGTGGACCAACACCGTTTCCAAAGCAGAGGCTTTCGCCTCGTATCCTTCAGGGTAGGAAGATACAAAGATTTTTTCTTGACCTCGGCCTGGGCTGTTCTTTCGCAGACCAAGAGACCTCTGAAGAACTCCTCACAACTCAGGCAGGCGTTTGACTACGGGGACGAGGAATGGCAGCAGTGGAGGACCAAAGTTATGGAGACGTGGAAGGACGAGGTCAGTTGCTTCGAGGATTGTCATAACTGATGTAAAACAAGGTGCGAGGTGGATTCGCCCTTCGTTTCGTTGAACCGGAATTCTCCCCGTATATCTTTCCTCCTAAACCGAAGAGCACCTCCTCCTCCAACTTACAACATGGTCGCAAGACACGCCTTTCTCGCCAGCCCAATTGGAAATACGCCGTCGCCGGCGCTTGTCGCCGTAGTCGAGCTTGGTCTACCTAGACCTGTTTTGACCGGCACAGCTCCACTGTAGATGTGTTTCCATACGCTTTGTGAACCAGTGGGCATGGTAATCGAAAGGCGCGTGGTTGCTTGCAACGGACCGCACCACCAACGAATGCGAGGCACACGAACTGTACACACGTGATGTGGGATCGGATAGCCAATCGGTTGTATTGCCCCGCACCTTTCATGCCGTGAACAGCCTCGTCGTGCCGCGATGGCGGCTAGCCAGACTTCCTTTCACTACGTATATCATTCGCCATGGAAGGTAAAGTGCCCGAGTCGCAGGGCTGCCATTCTCATCCCAAACCCTCGCAAGGAAATATGCTGGACGCTGTTGCTAGTGGGAGCGCAAGTATGCCTATTCACAGTGTCCAAGAGGTGGGCACGTGTTGACTGGCCAGATACAGAGCTTCCATCTAGCCACAGCAAGCAGTCTCTAGTGGACGGAGATCTCGCGCAAGGTACGATGGCCTCCCATTCCAAGGAACGGCAACTGGACGCGGTATATGTGTACGACCCGCTGCCCTGGAGGAGGACGCGTGCGAAGAGGACGCCGACAACGCAGACGGACGCACAAACCGGTAGGCAATCGATCATGTCTGAAAGACGGCTCAACATGCTAAGTTGCCAGGCACGGGGCCCTGGAGGCATAGTGCGAGGTTTCAGTCACGACAAAGTTCTTTAGACTGTAGAGGCCCCCGCGTCGCACCGCCTTCCCACGAACCGCGGGTCGAAGCAGATGATGCCAACGGAACGTTAGCATCGAAGCGATCTAGATTGTCGCGGACGGGAAAACCGCAAGTGACAGTCAAGCCGAGAAAGTTCAAAAGGCCAAAAAGGTAAGACCGACAATCGCCTGCAGATGTCAACTGCTAATGGACCGTGTGGCCTTGCAGCAGCCAAAACTTCCCTGGAGTCCAAGGACACTGTTCGCTGAGCCCAACGTCGGCGAGCCAGAGCAAGTCCCTCCGGCCACGCGGTCACAGAAACGGCAGAAAGGCGGTGAAAGCGACAGCGAGAGAAGTGAACTCCAGCTAAAGCGAGCGCGATTGACCCGGAAAAACTTGGCTCGGTTTAACAACATGGCGAAGAAAAAGAGAGCTAGTGAGACGTCGACACCCACCGCTCCTGAATCTACGGTCAAGTCGCCAACAGCTAGAACCATTTCGATGGCGTCATCTAGTTTCGCTGATCAGGTCCGAAACAATGACATCATTTCCCCACGTCTATCCAAGCCGCCCAAGAACCTGGAGGATATCCGAGAACGGCTCTCCAGATCCCGTGCCACCGCCTCTCCCACTGAGCCGGAGTATAGCAGCAACGAAGCGACCATGGTTTTTGAAGTTGGGGGAAAGCTGTTGAAGGAGTACGATGACGACGGATACAAAAGAGTCTTCAACCAAGCATTCATGAGCTTCCCGAAAAAAGTTGGCTTCAACAATAGCCTGTCGACTCCACAGCCCGGCTTTGTCGAAGGACTCGAGAGGGAAGAGTACCACCCGTTCCCGGTCGAGGAACAAGTGAAAGGGGCTGTCCTCTACAAGAATGATTCTTTTTCCTGACGTTGCCCCATGTAGCCGGTGAGTAGAAAGGTGCCGGAAAGGGAATGACGAAAGCTAGACTGCAGAGCAGCTACGATGGAGCAGCTCTGGTCTTTGCCCGAAATCAAGCCCTGTCACTAGTGGGGAAACCCGACCCTCCTGGCCATGCCAAAGTCACAACATTCACCACGGACAGCAACTTCCTCATTTTTTTTGCACACTTCGCGGCTCCATCGGAAGATGGCACACTGGAATACCACCAGTACCCCGTCATGTTGACGAAATTGGCGAGCTCTCACCAAGAACACAAGGAGGGCCGAAGGTGGCTGCGAAATGAACAAGACCATGCGAGGGAACAGTCGTATGCCCTGAGGGACCAGCTAAAGGAGCACTGGAAGTGGCATCGGAGTGACGTCCAACTCACCGCCGATTGAACCCCTCTGTCTATAGCCGACGGCACTTTTCGGGAGACCAACGCAGACGCAGACGAGGCTGACTGTGAAGTGGTCGAAGACCCACCGCGCAAACGACCACGTTCGCGGCACCAGAGGCCAGGAACGAAACTATCGTCGCCGTTGGCAGTGTCTCGCAAGTTCCCCAGACCAAAGGGCGACAATAAGAGCTGATAGGAGTGGGGTGCTGGAAGTTGTTGTATCTTCCGGACACTCTGATGGTACGGTCACTTGGGTTGGGGATTCTGCCGGTGGGAATCAGGTGTACCTTGTTCGGGCTCCTAGTACCGCAGACAAGCTGCGCAATCGTCGAGTTTTGTATCGATAGCGTTGGCGATGAAGTGTCGCAACTGGCGTGGTCAGGAAACGTCTCTGGCCGAGCGCGGCTGCGGCGAGTGCGAGCGAGAGGGCTAGGCGAGCAGCGTCAGCCCCTGGCATGGGTGTTTAGGGTGATGTCAACCCGCGCAATAAGCCCTGCCCTGCCTTGCCATCGGGCGCATGAGTCCAGGCCCTGTAAAATCAACAGTCGTCTAGAATAACAGCAGTGCTGTTGATGATGGAAATCGTAACGGCTCATCGCACCGATCTTGTATGAAGACACTGTTATACTGTTGTTTTCGGACCTTTTGAGACTTCGCATACCAGCGAAATGTCTCTATCCCAGAACAGTACTGCACGGGAGTTTCTAGAAATTTGCTGTTAATTCAACTTGTTTTCTGCCTGTCTTAATGATCTCTATTTCATAATTGGATGTCCCCGTTGTCTGCTGCCTCCAGCCGAGGGCAGCGGGTTAGCCAACATGCCATCAATACACGACAATATGAACCGAACGAATACCGCGCAAAATCCCATCAGAAATTCAACGACAACCGCCGACAACCTGCAAGAAAATAGAGAAACGATAAAACATTACGCGTGGACCCGTGTCTCGGCTAAGACTGCTCTCTCAAATCTTGGGCAATCTTGTGGCCGTCCCTTGCGTCCTCCCATGTACGGAACAGGAAACACTGCGCGCAACACCGGCCTCTTCTGCGCCGGCGCTTGAACACTACGTCCCGCTCTACCACTCGTACTCGCCTGTTGCCTTGTGGAAGACGTACTCCTTGCCATTCACGGTCAGCACGCCATCCTTGAGCGTGCACTTCCTGCAAAGTGTCAGCATCCATTCGCGTACACCCCTTTTCTCTGCACATACCACTTGTTCTTGACCCGCTGCACCTTGTCGTACACGCAGAGCATGATAGGCCGCATGGCGTCTTCGTCATCGTCATCGTCGTCGTGCTCCTCATCGGGATCATCGAGATCCGAGTTGATAGCATCCTCGTCATCCACGGGCACCTTGACCTCGTCGTCGTCGTCGTCGTCTGCGCCGTCCGTCTGCACCGACGGACCGGCGGGCTGGCCAAGGTCCTGGCGACGGGTGCGTGCGGCCCCCGCCTTGCGCGTGTGCTTGGTGGCCAGCCGCAGCGGCAGCATCAGGCCGCCGCCCTCCATCTGCTGGGCACGCTGTGCCATCTGCTCGTGCAGTAGGTTGTCAATCTCGATGCGGCCCAGTTCAACCGGCGGCTGGCCAGCGGCCTGCTGCTGCATGAGTACGCCTTGGAAAAATGAGGACTCGGTCTCCTCCACCTCCTCGTCGACGCCGCCGTCCATCTGCGACCGCGACATGCCATGGGCATTATTTAGCTGCGCGGCAGCCTGGGCAGCCAGCTGTGCACGGTACTGCTGCGCGTTCATGGGCTGCTGGTGCAGCTGCATCGGCCTGCCCGGCTGCTGCTGAACGCCCTGCATGCCCGAGTGGATGGCGTTGATGGACGCGGCGGCGCGCTGGCCAAACGTGTTTTGCAGCTGCTGGACGGCCCGTGCGGCAGCGTTGCCTCCGCCCATTTGCATCCCGGCATAGTTGGGCATCGGCGGGCCTCCGTGGGCCATGGGCACACCGTTCAGGGCACTGTTGTGGTGCAAGTCGGGCTCCACCTTGATGCCGTGGTCCAAATCCTCCATCTTGGGCGCGGATTGCTCAAAATTCGGCATCGGCAACGGCATAGGAAGTCCCTGTGTGCGCGATATGGGACTCATGGTGTTCATGGTGTTCATGCCACCCATGTTGGTCATGCCGCTCATGCCGCTCATGCCGCCCATGTTGCCCATGTTGCCCATGTTACCCATGTTACCCATGTTACCCATAGTGGCCTGCCCATAGCCGCCGTCGCCATGGTGCGCCGGCACTGCCGAGGACATGGAGCCTGAGCCGCTAGATACCGCGGAAGCGACTCCATGAAGCGGCTGGTCGACTTCCGGCTTGGGATCCCACGGAAACTGGGCGACGTTGAGCTGCGACAGCTTGGCTTTCCAACCCTGCAACAGCGTGTTAGTTGGTTGTACTGTGATGAGGGCACACACGTGACGTGCATGATAGCGTCTGTTTCCAGCCAATAGGATGCGGGCAGGTGAGGGAAATTGCAAGCAGGCGGGGCAGTGGCGAAGTTAAATAGGCAAACCCCAAATAGGGCACGCCACCCACTCCCGTCCCGGTCGACACGCCCGACATTTCTCTCGCTGGAGGGAGCCTCAGCCCAAGAGGCCGCCGCCCAGGACGAAACAGTCATGGAGTCTTGTCTTTTATGGCAGCCATGATATCTGATGGAGTGCGTGCAGATGCACGTTAAACAGGATGAGAAGGAAAAAAAGACCTCGGGAGAAAATATGCAGATTCACGAGGTGCAAACGGACGGGAAGAGGAATGAAAAAACTCAACGACGACGACAATGTCTTACCTTACAGAGATCCTCGAGAACACTTTCCTCGACACCGTTCTCTTCGAAATCGACACGCGATGTGGTCATCACCTCCTCGATGATGCTCTGGTACACACCGCCCACGACTGTGTTCGACATCTTGGCAACAGTGCGGTGGTGCGGTGTTGCAGTGGTGGTGTTGAGGTGGGGGGCGTCGATCGTTCCGACGGTCTCTATCGAGAAGAGTTGGAGAGTCTGCTCTCACACTCCGAACTGGTCCCGGCGCGTTCGGGGCCGGTTTCGGTGACTCGGTGACTCCTTGCTCGGCCGGATTCTATCGCCTTCCACGGGAGCAACGCGATCGACGACACTAAGACACAAAGATGCAGAGACGGACGTATTCTCGCGCGTGGTCAGTGTGACGACGGCCGATGCTCTTGCGTGCTGCCAAGGTGCACGCGGACTTGAACCGGAAGTGAATGCGGGCCGTGACGGGGTGGCCTCTGGATCGGTTCAACGCCGGTCGGATCTCGCTCTCCCCACGTCCACTCGTTCAAACCTCGCGGGGCACTTGAAGCCGCATAGACCAGTTCGCGCGTGCTGCCGAGGTTTCGTCCGAAAGCCGGGGTACGATTGCCGGTGATAGGCAGCAGCCGCGAAGCCGTAGACGCCCACTTTGGCCGCAAAAGAGCGCAACAGAGCGCAACAGACGCAGCGCAGGGTAAGAAGCAGGCCAGGCCACGGCGCGTTGCGGGGCAGGACCAGTGCGGCTGGTGCTGGGGCGATGCGGAACGGTCGCCGAAAGGTGCGGATTTCGGCAGGTAGCAAAACTGGTTTGTATCCGGAGAGTTGAATTACTACACGCAACTCCGCATTAAGTCGCTGGGCGGATTAGTCACGGCCCACATTTTTGAGTACGTAAGGCAGTTTAGTATTGGGTCATCCATCGGTCACGGGGCGAGACATTTGCACAAACACTGTATTATATAAACTCGTTCAACCTTGTTCTCGTGGTATCTTGACCGTTCCGCCTGCTCAGTTGAGCCCTAACCAACGCCGCGCTGAACGATGACAAATCAGACCAGACCTAGCCATACTTACTGTTGTCGGTTGTTGTCGTTGTTGTCGTTGTTGTGGTTGTTGTGGTTGTTGTCAGTTGTCGTTGTTGGTTGTCGAATTGTCGTTGAATAGCGCAGCCGAATAGCGTTGTCGAATTGTAAAGGTCGAATCGATACCCCGTCCTCCCTGCCGGTCCCCTACCGGATCGTCATCTGCTTCACCATGTCGGCCTTGCTCGACCCGGCGCTGCCAGCGCTCACGCTCGCGCCCGCCTTCTTCTCAAAAATCTTCCAAAACTTGAGGCTCTCGTCAGCTGCCGCCGTCGCCAGCATCTGGCCGTCGGGGCTCAGACAGCTGTGCAGCACGCGGCTCTCGTGCGCGGGAATCTCCACGTTGCGCACCAGTGTCGGGTAGCTCCAAATGCTGAGCGAGTTGTCGGGAAAGCCGCTCGTGCTGACAATCTCGCGGTAGGCCGTGCTCCAGCGCAGGCCGGTCACCTGCGAACCCGTGTCGATGCTGTTGACGCGCGCACCCGACGTCGTGTTCCAAAAGTGAATGTGACCGTCGTACGAGCCGCCGCCCGTGGCCAGCAGGTTCATGTTCCACGGGCACCACGCCAGCGCCTTGACGGCCGCCTTGTGGTTCGTCTTGCTGAACTTGGGCACCGACAGCGCGCGCGCGTCCCAGATCGACACCAGGTTGTCGTTGCCGCCCGTCGCCAGCTGCGCGCCGTCCGACCGCCACTCCAGCCCGCACACCTCGGACGTGTGCGACACCAGCTCGGCCGTCTTGTGCGCCGCAATGCGCACGTCGTGGTTGAAGACCAGCCCGCTGCGCGCGCCAGTCGACAGCAGGTGCTTGTTCCAGCCCATGACGCCCACCCGCGTGTCGTGCCCAAACATGCTGCGCACCTTGACGCCCTCGGCCACGTCCCAGATCTGCACCTCGCCCGAGCCCAGCCCGACGCCCACGTACGCGCCGTCGCCCGACCACTTGACGCTGCTCACGTACGTGTCCGGGCTCGTCTCCAGCAGGCAGTTGACCGCCCCCTCGTCTGCCGACCACACGTACACGTTGCGCTCCAGCCCAATCGCCACCTGGTTGCCGGCGCTCCAGTCTAGCAGGTTCAGATAGTAGTCGTCAATCAGCCCCGGTGCGTCCAGGACCCGGTCCGGCGCCGTCGCCACCCGCCGCCGGAATTGCGTCGCGTTGCTCGTCGGCTTCAGCGGCCGGTTGTACTGCTGCCGCAGGTCAATCGGCTTGGACGACTCAGGCGGCGCCGGCTTGAACTGCAGGATCCGCGTGTTGATGTTGACGCCGCACGCATCCGCCAGCGAGTCCTGGTATGCAATGCTCTGCGGTGAAGGCCGCGCGTAGCCCTCGTCATCAGCACGGTCGTCGCGGTCGTTCAGGTTGAGCGCCTCCAGAGCGGCCAGCGCATCCTCCGTCGCCGACGACAGCACGCCCGAGCCCTCGCCCGTGCGGCTCGACGGCCGCTGCTTCTCCGCAAAGCTCAGCTTGCCCGAGCCCACGGTGGCAATGGCCGAGCTGGCGCCTCGGTTGGGAATGAAGCGGTCGGCGCCGGCATACGACAGCGTCGTCTTGGTGGCCTTGGGGCGCAGGCTGCCCTTCTTCTGAGGCGTCTTGGTCTGCCCCGTGCCCGTCAAGGCAAAGTCGGACACACCCAGCTCTAGTGCCTTTCGCGGTGTCGGCAGCGTGCGAGCAATGTTGGACTTTGGCGAATCGCGCTGCGACGACGCCTTGGCGCGGGCAAAGTGCGCCGTGAGGTTGCCGCCGTAAACCGACTTCGTGCACAGCCGCTCGTTGGCCGGCACCTGACGCTCAGGCGTAAAGGGTGATGAATCCACCTTGTTCGGGGCCGTGCGCTGACGCGGAGAGGGGGTCAGAGGCATGCGGCCGCCAGCGGTCCGGGAGGAGAAGAGCCCGGCATGGGACTTGATGGGGGTCGAGGAGATGGCCGACGCCATTGTGCCGGTGATGCTTTTGTAGGAGGATGTAGGTGGTAGATGAGTTTAGGGAGCATGCGGCAAGAGACGGAGCTCTTAGTACAGTAGTTGCTGAAGTCGTAAGAAATCAAGACGAATAACGGAAACGGAAAAAGCAAGCACTAGCAAGAATTCAATGCAGGGAGACCTTGGCCCGGTGTGATTGGATTGTGCTTATGTAAAGAAGGAGGAGGAGAGGAGGATGGGAGGAAGAGAATCAGGCAGACTGCAGGAGAGCACGGCTGCCTTTTAATGGCGATGTTTACTCGTGGTGGGGTATCGCGAGTTGACTAGGCAACGGTAGATGGGCAAGCGCTATGGGCCACGGTTTCAGGCGCCCCTGCTGTAATTGCTGTGGAGAGCGCTGTATTGAAGCGGGGAGCGCTGTATTTCAGCCGTAGAGCGCCACAGTGCTGTAATACCGCAGTTATTGGCACAGTGTTCTCATGGCATCTTACAGCAGAGTTGATGCTCTTTGAAGCTTCGAGCAGGACAACACACAACACTGAGAAAACACAGCGAATTCGAGAGCTTCGTCCTTCAGCTTCGCCACTTTCATCTCCATGTGATCCATCTAATGTATCACCTATCCGGTGGGCCGGACGCATGCGTTGCCGTTTCTGCTGAACCGGTGTTGGTCCAGCAACACGAGAGGGCCCTGGCGCTCCGCCGCGGAGGCGGTCGCCGCAGCGATTGTGCAGCTGATGCACTCTGCACAGGTTTTATACGATTCGATACGTGTCTTATCCTACTTCATACAGAGTACTTGATGCTGCTCTTCTCGGAGCAGCTCCGGAGCAGTCAAAGCCTTTGCCACCGATTGTGATTATGTAATCCAAAATTCATCTTGCTTTTGCTTCATCTAGTTACAGCTTACTGCCTACATTGTACATCGACCCTTTTCCGCCACACAACCATGGACGACAAGGCCGATCTTGCCGCGTACGCACGCGACTGCGCCGCCAACGGCGCCGACCTCTATGCCCTCCTCGGCGTCGACGAGTCCACCGCCCGCGAGGACATCCACCGCGCCTGGCGCCGACAAGGCCTCAAGTACCACCCCGACAAGGCCGGCGCCAACTTTGATCCAGCCCTATACGAGCGCTTTGCCCGCGCCCGCGATGTGCTCATTGATGATGCCGCCCGGGAAATCTACAACGGCGCACGCGCCGCCGCCGCCCAGCGCCAGCGCCAGGCCGACCAGATGACAGCCGAGCGGCGGCGCTTCAAGGACGAGCTCGAGGCGGCTGAGCGCGGCAACGTATCGGGCGCAGCACCATTTAGCGCGCCGACCCACGCGGGGCCGCCGCTGTCGTCGGAACGCGATAAGCTGCGCGAGGCCGGCCGGCGGCGGGAAGACGAACGGCGGCGGCGCGACCAGGAGGCCAAGGACCGGCTACGGCAGCGCGAAGACGAGCGGATCGCCGAGATTGAGCAGCGGCTGCGGGAGAAGGAGGAGCGATCACGGCGGCGGGCCGAAAAGAAGGCGGCACGGGGGCCGGCGGCAGACGGCGGTGCAACCGCCCGGATCCCCGCTGCCGCGACCACCACAGACACGGCGCAACCCACACCGGACACTCACTGGCGGACACTCCTGACGACGGGCGAGGCTGCCCGGAAACCGGGACCCGTCACGCAGCGGCCGCTGTATGCCTACACGCTGGACCGGCTCCGGGCGGCGGACGAGGCCCAGCGACGAAAGGCCGGGGACACGACGCCTTTTTTACCGCAGTGGGACGCTGTGCAGGATCCGCAGGTGAAAAAGTACATTGCACGGGTGCCGCGGCTGGACGGTGCGGTGAAGACGTTGTAATGTGGGCAGTGGGCATAACAGTGGATGGATATAGAACAAAAATGATACCCTTTTACATGGCACCTGATGGCCCTTTGTACATGCACCCTCCCCTTACTCATCATCCCCTGTATCACTCCCGCTCGACCAGCCGTCATGGTAGGCGTCGGCCATGCCAGCCAGCTCGTTGCCGAGATCCTCGCGGTCCTCGAGGCTGACGGCCCAGGGTGCCACAACGGCGGCACGCAGACCGCGCAGACTGTCGGCAACGACGCTGTTCGTGGCCAGATTCGTCGTGACCGGCATGCTCGTCGCCGCTTCGTAGATGGGCGGAAAGCTGTCCAGCAGGGGGAAGCCGAGATCGACGCAGTATCTGGTGGTCAGCAAGCCATAGACGGTCACGAACAAACGCCCCACAACACACCTCTGGCTGACGGGTTGCAGAGCGAAACGCCGCCGCGCCAAATCCTCGTGGTCGGGCGCGCGGTCGTCGTAGTGCTGTCCATCCTGGTCGTCTGTGTCCTCCTCATTGTCGCCCTGGGTGCTGCTCCGAGCCACAATGGCCTGGCCAAACATGCGCGTCTTTTTTGGCCGTCCCACCGCTCGCGCATACACGCCCGTTCGCACCTCATCCTGTGGGGCCAAATCCACGTCCAGCTGCAGCACTGCCGGGTCACCGTCGCGGTCCGCCGGCACCGCCTCCGTCGGGTCCTTGGCTACTGCCCGCCACGGCCGCACCACGGTCATCTGTAGCTGCGCCACCGTCTGCCGGCCTGTAGCATTCAGCAATTCCGCCAAGTATGCAAGCGAGTCCCCACCGCCGCCCGGCCGCAGCCGTGCGGGCAGCGTCGCCGTCTCTAGGGCCGTGGCCAGCACAGCCGACACATGCCAGGGCGCGTGCGGGTCGAGGTCGGGGCGCAGGCCGCGCCGCGGCAGCGATGGCATAGCCATGGGAATGACGAGCGAAGCCTGGTTGGCCGCTGCAGCCAGTGTGCGCGCCTTGTTGGCGAGTCGCACAATGCGTTGTTGCTGGACATGTCAGTCATGGCTGACCGTGTAGCTGTCACGTGATTACGTACCCGTGGCATACGCGCGACGGGCTCCTGCAATGCCCACAGCCACAGCGACAACTTGCCGTGCTCGTCCCGGATGCGCTCCATATAACGGGCCGCAAAGCCGCCCCAGGCGTCGTCGACCGTGGCCAGCACCTGCAAGCCTTGGGCGTGGTCGGCCTCCTCGAGAAAGGGCCGCAGATCCCGGTCGAGCAGGTCGTGTTCGCGGTCGAGTGTGGCAAAGAGGGTCTCACCGGCGGCCCAGGAGACATCGGGTGTGGCATCGTGCGGCTCGGGCTCGTCGCCGACCTCGATGAGCGAGCGCGGGTGGAAGAAGACGCGGCTAAAGTCGGACCAGTAGCGGACGGTGGCGGGCGAGAGCGGCGCCGGCGCCTCGCCCGTGTCGAGGCTCTGGGTGTAGGCACTGGGCGCAATCGGGGGGGCGCGGTGGACGACGGGCTGACCGTTCCAGGCGCCGAGAACTTGCGCAGCAGTCGTGCCGGCGGCCTCGTCGGACTGTGCATACAGCGCGTTGACCTTGCGCAGCGACCCGAAGCCGCCCTTGCGATCGTAGATGACGGTCCGCGGCAGGTACGTCTCGGTGCCGTCTGCGCCTATGCCGGAGCGCCAGTGGACATCATGGTCGACGAGCGAGGGCGCGTCCTGGCCGTAGGTGAAGTAGGATTCCTAGCGGGTGTGAGCGGTGCCTTTTCAGGGGGGAGGATGTCGTCAGAAACAGGCACCTACCTGCGCATTCCAAAAGTGCGTGGCGACATAGTTGCTCTGCCGGCCCAGCTGCAGCGTGATGATCTCGTGCATCCTGCAAAGCGCGCAGAGACGTGGGAGGGCGGAAAAGATGACGGTCGTCTGGCGGGTCGGCTTATCTTATCGGGCGGGCTGCGGCGGCCCACCAGCGCTGAAACAGGATTTGGTCACCGCTCGCCAAGCATACTTAAGCCGCCTCATTAGCCGCCTCTCGCCGCCTTTCCCACCCAGACAGAGACAGACGACGACCTGCTCACGGCACGCACACCTCCGCCTCCACGCCCCCCCGTCACGATGATGGAAGAGGTCCAAATCGATGCAGACAAGGCTCCAGCCGCCGCTGCCGCTCCAGCTGCCCCGGCAGCCCCGGCTGCTCCGGCTGCGGCCCCGGCTCCGGCCAAGACGCCCAAGACGAAGAACGTGGCACCGCTGCCCAAGGTCGGCGACATGGTGCCGACTACGCCCGAGATCCCGCTGGGGGCGAAGCCGGCGCTGGTTGTATTTATGCGGCAGTGTGGCGATCCATGTAGGTGGCGCATGGTGTTGTTGCTTCCATCTGCCCCGACCCCCCTGCTAATCTTGCTTCGCTTCGCCAGTCGTCGAGAAAAACTTTCGCAATCTCGCCGCGCTTTCGGCCGAACAGCCCGCGCTCGACTGCATCGCCGTGTCCATGTGCTCCCAGGAGACGACGGACGCTTGGGTGTCGGACATTGGCGGCGAGTGGAACGTCAAGGTCGTCATCGACACGGACCGCACTCTCTACAAGCATTGGGGTCTGGGCCTCAACACGACGTGGCAAATGTTCAACCCACGCGCGCTCTACACGACCTTTGAGCTGGGCCGTGACGAGGGCATCTGGGGCCGCACCGTGCCGGATGGCTACCGCTGGCAGATGGGCGGCGCCTTTGCCATTGACGCCACCGGCAAGATCCTCGCCGTTCACGTGCCCTATGTCTCTGACGACCTGATTGACCTCGACGGCGCCCTGAAAGTGTTTGGGCTGCCGCGGATGAAGAGACGACCTACTTATCTGGGCTATGAGCCACCGCGTGCGGAGGGCTTCCGGGATCCGGTTTAGGTGGTAGTTGGCTGTCGTACATTTGCTTTTAGGATATTCAAACTTGTCATACTTTTCTCTCCTTGTCTGCATTGGTCTGCCACGTGTATTTCGGTAGGAAACGGCAACCGCTACAATGGGAGCAGCCTGTTACGTTTGTACCTGGCTGCACGTACGTGTGAACGCAATGTAAGTCGAGCTCGGTACGTTCTGATGGCAGTGGCCCAGGTACGTCCCGTCCGTGCCGCGTGTACGGTTGATTTTGATAGATTTCATTGATTATTTTGTTACTCGTTATATTTCTTATATCTTATCTCGAGCTTTATATTTGTCCTTTTTCTCAAACTAACAAGCAGAGAGCAATACTCGGCATAACAAACATTTTCACGCTCTTCTCTTATCCACACAGCTAAAATAAAACCTCATACGTTTCTCTTTAGACCTTTGGTTTTTCCGCTTTGTGTACTAGTAAATCAACGGCTGCGGCATACAAGAACGGCCACGTTTCTGACTGGGCTGCATCAGGCCTTTGTCGATGTCTCCACCGCGTACTCTGGCTGACTACTGTGGCGGCGGTTCTTCGTCCGAGTACATGGTATGTATAACAGACAGCCCGCTTTAATCTTTTCTAGACGGAGCAGCCGTCGCATGATTTGATTTACTGTTACTGGTAGTGATGGTGCGTGGAAAAAGAAAGGTTAACGGTCGAACTGCAGATACCAGACAGCGGCGGATGTGTCGCGCTTCTTATTGTAGCAATAGAACCCTTAACTACTACTTATATATATACTTAAAAATAGTGAGAAGCGAGACTGGAACAATTATAAATAGAAAACTCGAAATAAATATCAAGCAATCATCAGACTAACATCAGAAGTGAACTCAATAACATAGCTAATGTTCAAAGGCACTTCTACAAGCTCCCTGGGACACTGCCCATGGTCCTAATATTAAACACTCATACCAGACAAACCGAGAGCCAAAAATCGGCGAGGACACCGGCTGAATACGAATAAGAGATGCGTAGCTAACAGACCATCAAGAAGTGGAAGGGGCATGACGTCTTTACCGCCTCGTACGATGCAATCATACAGTCCTGAACATCGCACATCCGCTGTGGGGCTCGTTTGCTTCTTTTTCCTCGTCTCGCTTCCCTTGTCTGTTCGTCTCCTGCTCCCTGGGACAATTGAAACACGGCCATGACCGCCCCCATTCCAACCGACCAGGACTGTGCATTCTCGTATCTTTTGGTTACCACGCAAAAAAAAGCATGAACAGGTTGTTTATTCTCTTTCTAGCAGCCCTTGCTTCTCTGTTTTCATCGGCTCTTTCGTCTCGTCTCCTTCATCATCTTCGTCTTCTCTATCCCATTTGACTTCTCCATATCCTCGGTTCTCCTCGTTTTCCTATGTCTCCCTCTCGGCTTTATCATTAAAGGTAATATTTTCACATTTTTGGGTTATCCCTCCTCTCCTTTCTACCCCCCTCTCTTATCCCTCTGTCTCTGTCTCTCTTCTCTGCCGTCCTCATGTTTCTCGACTGCTTTTTGACGCCACATCTCTCCTATCCACTACTCCTCCTCTGCCATCTATATTCTCCCCGTCAACTCTCCTAATGGCCTTCTCCCTCTCTTCTCCTTCTCCTCCCGGTCTCATGCTCGCGCTGCTCTCCGTATCCGGCTACCCGCCCACGGCTCGCTTACCACCAAATGGACCAAGCAAACATGCATATAGTGACTCTTTAAACTGCTCGAAAGTTTGCTCTCAGCGGCGTGTAAAACCAGCTCAGGCCCGTTTCCTTCCCTCATTAGCTAGACCTTTGTGGCGTGATGCTGGAATTCAGACGCTCAGATACGCCATCCTGTGAGCCGCACGTGTTGGCTGGCTAAGACTGTTTGCGTTTGTTTCTAGCTCATTGTTCCCATATCGCACCGTCATCAGAAGGGTGCTGCCTCCCCGCTGCCGGATCATGAATAGCAGGCTCAAAGCAGGCTCTTGGAGTACTCTACCGCATACATATTGACGCAACTCCCTTTTTGGCAGCGGGGTCGAGTCCAGCCGTGAGAGCCAATCAGGTGGCTTGCTCGAATTTGTCATGTCCTGCCATGTACTTTTCACCCTACATTGCGTGCGCAGTACCCTAAGCTACCTGCACATGCCCCCACCACTTAGCAGGGAGAAAGAAAGAACTCCCAAGACGCGAAATTTGAATGGTAACCGCGATTGACCACCTCGCATTGTCATCAAACTAAACAAATGCCATCACAGACTTCCCTCTTTCTCGCCATTTTTTTCTAGCAACCGGGCCGCGATAGGAATCCTCTCTTTATTCCCCAACCTCCTCCATCCACCAAAACCCGAAAAAATCTTCAACCATCTGCGACACACAAATTCCAATAACCACGACCAGTCCACATTGCTAGCTTTATTTAATAATTTTCGTGATCCGGTTTAGCTCCTCTTTTTTTTTTTTGCTATATCCTCCCCTGTCTTTGCTCGTCTGCCACGGCTCCAGCCCGTCTATCCATTTTGCCCCGCGAGCGATCCGAACCAGAGCTTCCGGTCCGGCGCGACAGCTCCCCGTCCAGCCGTCCACGAAGCCAGGCCATCCATATCGCTGTTTCGCCCGCTTCCGTTTCACGTTCCAAACGCCTGGGACTTTGACCTCTTCACTTTGACCTCGGCCTACCATCAGCTCGATCAGCTCGATCAGCTCGATCGCCTTGACCACCTCGACCTGGCCGCGCGCCCCGTTCCATTGTCCACACCCAGCTCGACGTTTTGCTGTCTCGAGGCTCCGTCGTCGCCGCGTCTCTCGCGATGCCGACGCCCAGACGATCCTCGCAGCGCACTCGTCGCGACACCGGCGAGCCCGCGCCGGACTCGTCTCCGTCGCGGCCCGCCAAGCGCAGAAAGCAGGTGAGCTTCTTGGCCTCCTTTTTCCCTTCTCTTCCGCCCCCGCCCCCTTCCACCTGCTCATGCCCTAGACCGAGGACTCCCCGCGCGAGATCCCCCAGGAGAACGAAGAAGAGGCTTCTCTCGTTGCCGACAGCTCGGTCATCAACTCCAACGACGAAACGCAAATTGTCACCCGCGTCGCGCAGCACCTGCTGACCCCCCACGACGAGCCCGTCCGCGCCAGCAAGGACCACGCCAACGCGATACACGAGGCCAACAAGGACGGCGTGCAAGCCTACGCCAAGATCGCCGCCCAGGACTGGACCTTTTACGTCACCAAGCTCACCGTCAACATCGGGCGTACGTCGGAGCCGCCGCCGACATTCTCGGACGTCTACAACCCCGACAGCGATCCCGACTATGTGCACATTGACCTGGGCCCCAGCAAGATGGTCTCGCGCCAGCACGCTCAGATCGTCTTCAACACCAAGAGCGAGCAGTGGTTTGTGCACATCAAGGGCCGCAACGGCATCAAGGTCAACAACCTGCCGTGGCGTCTGGGCCAGGCGAAACCCCTCGAGAGCGGCGACGTTATTGAGGTGGGCGGCGTCGAGATGATGTTTGTCCTGCCGCTCGAGACGAGCCCGCTGCACATTGACAATATGTACCTGCAGCGGGCAGGCATCGCCAAGGCCGACAAGGCCCGCGCCTCGGTCGAGGAGACGCCGGTGCGGCAGAGACTGCGCGCCACGACCCCCCTGGGTGCCGAATCGTCTCCGCGCGGCTCGACGCTCAGCTCGCTTCCCCGCGGCCAGCCGGCAGCGACACCACAGGCCATTGCCCCGGCACCACCAGACTACAAGCGCCCCGGGACACCACCTTCGGTGCGCAGCCGCGCGTCGATGCCGGGCTCGCACCTCAAGTCGCCCGGATTCCGCGACATTCCGGCGGTGGTGCCGCACCCCAACGACGTCGATCTCAGCCTGGACGAGAACAAGAACCTCAAGCCGCAGTACAGCTACGCGCAGATGATCACACAGGCGATTATGAACACGGCCGACGGCAAGCTCAATCTCAACGGCATTTACAACTTTATCATGGACAACTACTCGTACTACAAGCACCAGCAGGCAGCAGGCTGGCAGGTGAGTGGCGCGTGGCGGGTCGTCTTTCCGAGTGTCTACTCTGTACTAACCGACAGAACTCGATCCGCCACAATCTCTCGCTCAACAAGGCGTTTGAAAAGGTCGCGCGCTCGACAGAAGAGCCTGGCAAGGGCATGAAGTGGTACATCCTTCCCGAGTACAAGGAGGAGATGGTCCGCACGGCCTACCGCGGCGGCCGCGGCGGCCACCGGGGCTCGTCGAACCCGTCGTCACCGAGTCAGCTCAACTACGTCAACCAGGGCCCGCGCGACATGGCCGCTCGGGACCTTGGATCGGCACGGAAGCGGCGGGTATCACCGCAGGGATCGCCGCAGCCACGGTCGACGGTACGGGGCATGCACATGACGCCGGACCGGAGCTCGCGGCGGCTGTTGCCGGACGAAGCGCCGGCCTCGTCGGACGGCAGCCCGTTGCCGCGGTACCGCCGCGGCGCGGCCGCCAGCAAAACGGCGCTGTCGGCCACGGACACATCGTCCCTCTCGGTGGCGGACTCGATTCCACGGTCGCCGACCCTGACGTCGGCCTTTTTGCAGGACGATAGCGTGTCGTCGTTTGTGACGCCGGCGCCGCACCGCGTCGAGCTCAAGCTGAACCCGCCCAGCACGCTGCAGCGGCCGAGCCAGCACATGCCGACGAGCTCGCCCGCGCCGTTTTGGAAGTACGCCGACATTGGCAGCACGCCGCTCAAATCGGCCGTGTCCTTTGACTTTAGCCCTTCCAAGGCCCTCCTGAGCAGCGCCGGGGGCGCCAACACGCTGGCCGCTAGCAGCAGCCCGCCGCCAGCAGCGTCCCGAAAGTCGCCCATATCCAGTCCGACACGGCCCCGGAGCGTCCTACCCGAGCCGGCGGAGCTCAACGAGACGTCCACTGCGCCCACCGCGTCCACGGCAACTGCTGCAGACGACAGCACTGGCGTCGCCGCACCGCCGATTGTCCCGGACATGGAAGAGGAGGGCGGTTATGATCTCACAAAGTAGGTGGTGTGCATCCAGAGCGTGCCTCGTTGCTGTACTAACAAACGTCTTCTAGGGGCTTCCAGAGCATCGGCTCCTACCACGCGCCCGTGCGGCACGGACTCCCTGTGGCCACGGCCATGCATGGGAACCCGTAAAGCAGGACGGAGCAGCGTGTCAGAGCCACTCCAATGTGCTTGTATTTTGGTTACATGGGTGATGTGATTTACGAAACAACGAGGAGCTGCATTCGTTTACGCCGCGTTTGGTCCCGGATTCGGACCTGCTGGGATGGGGAATTTTTTTCGTGTACAATAGCGCGAGGAGACCATGCGAGGTGTGGTGCGCGGGCCATATAGCAGATAGTTGACGTGCTATGTGATTGCTATGCTACTGCCCGCCGCGGACCTTTTCCTTGAGCTTCTGGCCGAGACCTTTTTTGTTGTGTGTCGTCGTCGAGGGAGGCGAGGTCGTCGTCGTAGTGGTCGAGGTGGCCGAGGCAGTCGGCGCCGCCGTCGGGTCGGCCGGGTCAGTCGCGGTGGCCGTCTTGTTCGCCTCGTGCAAAGTGCTGCCGGTCGTGCGCAGTCCCTTTTCGTGGACGAGTCCTGTGGCTGTTTAGCAAGGGATCCGCGCGCTGGTTTCACGGGCCTCTACGCACGCTCCGCCTCCCGGCCAGCGCCTGGGCGGGCCGCGTCAAAGTCGCCGCCATCGGCCTGCAGGCCGGTGCTGCGGACAACTGTTTCTCCCACGTCTTGGGACGCCTCTGGGGCGTGGGCGGTGGCAGTGTGGGAGGCGTCTACGTCGCCGCCGCCATTGGTGACGGGCAGATCCGCGTTGCCCCCGTCAAATGGCTCGCCTTGGCGGACGTCGCCCTGGACGCCCGAGACGGGCTCTTCGGTGGTGCCGCCCGTCGGCCAGACCGTCTGGGCGGCCGTGTGCGCGATCTGGGTGAGGGTTTCCATGGCGTGTAGTGGTAGAGTGAGATTGTAAAGATGTATATCCTTTTCTCTCCACGGCCACGACGCGCCGGACAGCTCCTTTTATCTCGGAGAGGCCGAATGCCGATCCCCTTCTCGAAGTACTTTCATGCCGTTGTCGTTCCCGGTTTGCCCTGGGGATGACGTCGATTACGTCAATGCGAGCGGGGGAACGACTCGGACGTGTTGGTATTTCCAAAATTTCCAAGTTGTCTCTAGCGTATCTCCAGAAGAAAAGTTGCTACATTTCACTATTGGCAGATGATCCTCCTAGCACACTTGCTCCCTACTCGCTCACAGCATCAGCATCGCCGCCGCCACCGCCACCACGCCCGCCAGGCTGCCGCGCAGCACCCGGTCGGCACCGGCCGTCACGGCCGCCGTCTTGGATGTGGTCGCTGCCGTCGTCGTGACCGCTGCCGTCGACGCAACTGCCGTCGTCTTGCTGGCCGCAGCAGCACTGCTAAAACCCGTGCTGGCCGTCGCCGCCCTGGTCTCTGAGACCACGGACGAGGCAACGACAGCCTCGACGACGGCGGCGGTGCCGACCGGCAGAGCCCCAATGCCCGAGGCGGCCGAGCCCGTGACTGCCGCTGCCGACGCCGCGACGGTGCCGTTGCCATAGTACGCAGCGCCCGTCGACACGGCGGGCACGACGGTGGCTGTCTTTTGGACGGTGACGACAGAGGCAGAGGCCGATGACACCGCCGACGACGACGTTGCCGCCTTGGTCGTGGCGACGGCCGCCACAACGGAAATGGACACGGACGCGACCGACGTCGCGGGAGTAAACGTGGCCACGACCGGGCTCGTGCACGACGCAAGCGTCAGGACGTCGGTCAGGACAATCGTCGTGCCAGTGCCGGCGGTCGCAGACACGGGCGAGGCCGTTGAGAGGGACGCCGACGCTGACGCTGACGCTGACGCCGACGCTGACGCCGACGCTGACGCCGACGACGACGATGCCGCGCCGGCCGTGAGCGTGACCGTAGTGCCCTCGACCGGGCAAATGGCCACGGTGGCCGTGACGACCTCGGTAGCGATAATGGTGTTTTGCAGCGACGCCGGGCAGTTGACGACAGTGGCGGCACAGCTCGTAATGGTGTAGGTGGACGTGGCCAGGATGGTCGACGTAATGGTGGCGTTGGACGAGACCAGGGCGGCCGCCGTGACGGCGGTGCTGACAGCGGTGCCAACAGCCGTGGCCGAGACTGCATCGGCCCGGGTCGTGCCGTTGGCAAAAAGACCAGCCGAGGCCAAGGCCAGCGAGCCGGTGGCAACGCCGGAGAAGGCCGACGGGGTGGCCGCCGAGACCGAGGCGCCCGCAGCCGGCGAGGCCGAGACACTGTAGCTGTAAGCCGAAGCGGTCGCGGCCGAGACGCTGTACGAAGCAGAGCCGGCGACGGACGAAGCAGAAGCAGCAGCGACCACAACCGACGCGTCGCTCGCGCTCTCGGCGGCGGCGGCACCATTGACAACGTCGCTGGCGGCACTGACGGCTACCGCGGTCGTCAGGGTCGTCGCTGCCACCGCCGACGTTGCCGCGCCGCCGAGGCACTGCGTCGCGCTGGCGCCCAGGTAGAGCGTGGTCGAGACGGTCGGGATGGCGCCAAAGGTCGAGTAGTCGACGACAACGTCGAGATCGACGTAGGCGCCCGCGTTAATGTCCCAGGTCTCGGTCAGGCGCAGGTCACAGCCGGCTGCGGTCTCGGCCTCGGCCTCGAGGATGAACTCGACCAGGTTGGCGTAGACGCCGAGCTCGGCCTCGACGCCGAGACCGAGCACCTCGGCCGTGACGCCGCACTCGACGCGCAGGCGCAGGTCGGCCTTGAAGGTGGCGGCGCCGCTGTTGATGGTGACGGGAAGGGCCTGCACGGTGGTGCCGTCAAAGAGGGCGTTGGCAATGGTGCCCTGGAGGACGTCGGCCTCGAGGTAGGAGCCGTTGGCAATCTGGACAGTGAAGCCGCCCTCCAGGTCGAGCGCGGCCGAGAGCGAGAAGACGAGGTCGAGGTAGACGACGAGGCCGACGCTGATGTCGTCGCCGAGCGAGATGCCCACGGGCGTGTCGGTCGCGTAAATGGTGTACGTGTACGTGGCCGTGTCGCTGACGACGAGGCCGAGGTCGACGTAGGCCTCGACGCCGTCAAAGTCGAGCCGCAGCGTCGGGTTCAGCAGGTCGTCGAGGATCGACGCCGTGACCGCGCCCGTGGTGTAGCACGAGACGCACTCCAGGTCCACGCTGACCGTGTTGATGATGCCATCGAGAGACTCAACCCAGGAGCTGTTGGGTCAGCGGGGGAAGCGTCGACGGACCGGCCATTTTGTTGACAACCCACCCTTTGAAAATGGTATAGTCCTCGAGGGACTGGGCCAGCGACACGCTGGTGTCGACACGCTTCTGCAGGCGGGCCGCGTGGGCTGCGTCCAGGAGGGCCTCGCGCAGGGCCAGGTCAGCCGTGTGGCGCTCGACGTGGACGGCCGGCGCGCTGAGCAGGGGCGAGGCCTGGCCGAGGGTGGCCAAGGCGGCCAGAACAAAAGAGGACAGCATGAGGAGCGAGAGACGGAGACGGATGAACGAATGTGGGTGGTCGAAACCAAACGAGGGACAGTGCCGCAGAGGCGAGCGGGCAAAAGAAGGACAAGAAGGACAGGAACGACAAGATCAGAGAGCGTGATGTGGACGAGCAACTCGACCGTCTCTCGACCGGCGGCGGCGCATCTTTTGTATCCCCGCAGGAGGCCGGATGGTACAGGGCCCCCTTTGTCGTATCGTGCTCGTTCCTGCAGTAGGGGGGATGTACCTCCCGAGGAGTAGTACTCCATGGAGCCTCACAGACGTTGGAGGCCATCAACCAAAGGGCAGAATGACACGGTTCCTCCACTCAGCGGCCGCTGTGGTCGCCCACGGTGCGCGCACGGATCGGAAGAGAAACACCCTACGGGTAGGCGTCCAGGGGCGCAAGACGGCTAAGCAGACGGACTCCGCAGACGGACTCCAGGACCCGTCTCTTTTCTTGTGCCGTTGGCCAGCACCAGAAGAGGCAGGTCGGCCGTTTGCAGGCCAGGCGCATCTGCCGATCGCCAGGGACGCTGGGCAATTACAGCCCGTCGCCTATGGCATCGCACGCCGTCGCTTCGATTTGGCCCTGCGCGGCGGGGCATACCAGCCGTGGCTATAGATTGCATCGCATACGTGGCCATGGGCAACATGTGATTGGACGCCGGCGACAGCGCGGAAAGTGCGCAGAGGCTGAGGCGAGATGGTGCCTGGACGGCCTTGCGCTTGGGCCAAGGGAGAATAGGGGCGGTGCAGGAGAAAGGCGATCATTGGGGAAGGAGGGGAGCAAACGGCGCAAATGGCGCAAACGGCAGGAACGACGCAAGTGTGCAATTTGCCGTTGGACTTGTCGGCCAGTCGACAAAAATAGTCCGACAGGACTCGCGTGCAAGAGGAAAAACGACGTCGACCATTTGCGCACGCGAACGGCCGCCTGTGTTGCATCGCTTGGGCCAGCTCTTGGACGGAATCGGCGACAGCCGACATGTGACAGGGCCAACGCGACAGGGTCAACCCAATACGGCCTGCCGGATACGGCCAGGCCATGTCGAGTCGCATGCCGCCAGAACACTGCGGCAAGTCGACGCAAGTCGAGGCAAGTAGAAAAATACGCAGACGATGGGCCGTGATCACGACGGTACTCGGAGGGGAAACCGGGCAAAAAGGAGAAGAAGTGACAAACAAGACTATGAAGCCAGCACGCTATAAAAGGAATAACACGATAACAAGACGCAGATCCCGGCCGTCCGGCCCCAGAACAACAAAACGCCGAGGGACAAAAAGAGTGTTCCCGTATACAGAGAGAGTCTTTGGCGCTGCAGAGACGACGAACTTGAAGAACGGTCTCCCAAAACGGCGGCACCTCGTAGACGGTCCCCCGGAACAACGGCACTCTCCCAGAAAAACACACTTGCAAATCAAACAAACGCCCCCCGTGCCATGCATCGTCCACAACACTCCTCCTCCTTCCCTAGCTCACCATGCAGAGCAGCTCCGCCTCGAGGATGTACTTGCCCTCCTTGTACTTCTCGGCCGACTCGTACGCCTTGTCGTACTTCCACCCGACCGTGTCGCCACAGCCGCGGCAGTTGATGTCGCGCACCACGTGGCGGCCCGTCGTCATGCTGCGCTCGCCGGGCACGCCCGTGTCGACGTTGACGACCGTGTTGAAGAGGTAGGCCTTGCCGTGCTGTCCGCGAAAGTTCTGTCCCGCACTAGTCAGCGCACTGTGCCGTTCGTTTGCCCGCTCCATCACCACCCACCCTGCTAATGATGTCCTCGTGGTTGGCCAGGTGGGCCTTGCAACTCTTGCAGCCGTAGATGCGGCTGCTGTTGAGGTAGGTGTTGTAGGAGAGGCCCATGGTGGAGGTGAGCGGCGACGTGCTCGATGGGGTTCGATGGCCGTCTGTCTTTCGTCTGTCTCTCGTCTGTCTTGGTTGACGTCTTGTCTGGGACTTCTCGTCTTCACGGGTTTCCGGCCGTCCCGTTCTCGTCCGTCGATCGTCGTTGTCGAGACGCTACTCGTCCGCGTACGCCAGAAAACAAGACGGAAAAAAGGGCGGTATCGTATCGGTCGTCGCAGTAGTCGCTCGTCTCGTTCGTCCTCGCGGTCCTCGTCCTCCTCGTCGTCCGCCGACGCTTCTTATCAGGCCCCGGCGTCGGTGGCGAATCGGCAGTGGAGCAGCGCCCTATGGTGTGAATGGTCTCGAGGCTCTCAGGCGCAGCTGCTTATCCTTGGTTCTGCCCCATCGGCAGGCGGCTGATCGTGTGGGCGGTTGGAGGTTGACGCTTTGTGTGGTCACCTCGGCCCTTTTGTCCTTTTATCTTCTGCTGTTCTTTCGTTCTATTATCTGTCGTTCTGTCGTTCTATCGTTCTCGTTCTGTCACTTCGCAGTCGGTCGATGCGTGGATGACGTCGGGAGACAATCGGAATGGCTGGACAACGCCGTAAAACAACGCCAATCCGGCGCCAACGCCACTGAATTCCCAGCGCTCCTACAGGCTTGCGTAACGTGATGTCAGCGGGGGCGCCCCTCCTTATTCCGTTAGACGAGGATATGCATTAATGGAGAGATCACGACATAACGCTTCGGAAACCACGTAGACAACCTCACTTTGCACACTGCTTGTGAATATCACTGTATTCAATCCACAGAGCCACTAACCAAAGAGTGTAAAAAGAGCTATAAGAAGGGTAAATGGCATCTACAAGATCAAAGATCGTACAGGAGAAGCGGCAGACAGGAGACGCAGCGCACCAGGACATCAGTAACGACTGTCGTTGTCTATCCCAGGGGCCAAGGGGCCAGATATTTACACACAGAAAAGCAAACGAAAAAAACAGGCGGCAGGCAGAACGCAGCACAGTCGGGCAGAGCGGACACGATTCCCTCCGCCTCTACCACGAAAACGCCTCCTCGATAAACTCAATCGACCCCTGGTACTGGTGATTCCGCACCGCACGACGCACCTCGTCGCTCAGCGCGCCCGGGCCGCACACCGTGATGCCCACAGTGCCGACCTGGTTCTCCATCTCGATGCCGAGCAGCGTGTCAATGTTGGGCCGGCCCGGGAACATCTGCACGGTGGCGCTGGGCGAGTGGATCTCCTTGGTCGAGCGCGGGCGGCTGACAAAGAGCATGATGCGCAGGACGTCGCGGCGCTTGTCCATGGCCAGGATCTCGGTCATCCACGGGCGGATCCACTCGAGGTGCTCCGGGCTCTGGATGATCCAGACGAGCACAATCTTGCGCGCGGCCACGGTGCCGTTAGCGTAGCCGACGACGAGATCGCGCACGTGCGGCACGGCCTGCGTAATGCCGACGCCGCCGGCAAACAGCATGACGGTGCCGTACGAGTGCAGGTTGTTGAAGCCGCCGTAGGGGCCCTCGACATAGCACTTGGTCTGCCAGCGGCCGTCGGTGCTCTCGGCCGCCTTCTTGTATAGCTTGCCCGTCATGCCGGTGCGGCCGCGGATGACAAAGGACATGCTCGTCTTGCGCATCGCCATGACCTCTTGGCGGTTCATGGCCAGCTTGTCCTCCTCGAGCCGCTCGGCCTCCTCGCTCCAGGCGACCGAAAAGGGGTGCGACTGCCAGTAGCCCACCGACGGGATGTACAGGTACGCGTGCTGGCCCGGCTTGAAGCGCCACGGCCGGGCCATGGTGACCGTCACGCGGCACGCGTTGCCCGGCAGCGCCTCGACCAGCGTCTGCGTGCCGCCGTTGCCCACGTTGTTGTACAGCACCCGCAGCATGCGCGCGCAGCGGTCAAAGACCCAGATGCCAATGACGGCATACACGTACGAGACCTCGTCGTACTCGCCCAGGTGCAGGTGGTAGTACACGCCCATGACGGACACGGCGGCCAGCGCAATGTGGAAGAGCTTGAACGTCTCGTAAAAAGCGTGGCGCAGCGGGCTCATGGCCTGAATGGCAATGACAAGCATGGCAATCGTCGCGACCAAGCCGTACATGATGAACTGCACCGACACAGCCGACTGGAAGGCGGCCGCGATGCCCTCCTTCATGGCGTAGTAGACAATGTAGGACAGCGTGTGGGCGAGCGCCTCGAGCACGACGATGCGGCCGAACCAGCGGTGCAGCAGGTTGAACGTGTCAAACGACATGCCCAGCACCGTGATCAGCGGGTTGTTGCGCCCGACCATGATAAAGAGCGGCACCATGTTGACCGTGGCCAGGACGCCAGTGCGGTTGCGCAGCTGCGAGGCGGCGCCGGTGGACGAAAAGGGAATGTCAATGACGCAGTAGGCGACGTTGGTGGCAAAGTAGCCGACCAAAAAGACGAGCTGCATGCGCGTCGGCAGCGTGCCAATGTTGATGGCCGAGCTCATCTGGATCTCGCGGTTGTGCCGCTTCGACAGGATGGGGGCGTAGATGACATTGCGCATCAGCCACGATCGCGTTGGGTTGGCCTCGGCAAAGTACCGCTGCGTGTCGTTGTTGAGCGATGTGACGGTGCGCAGGTACCGCATCACCTGCGAGCACACGGCCCAGATCAGCACCGCGCCGCCGCCGCCCGCGCAGATGTAGTAGAGGTAGTTGGCGAGAAGCGTGTTCTCGTCCACCGTGGTGGTGGCGCCTCCTTGATCAGACATGGTGAGGGGAAACGGTCAGGGGGAAATGGAAATGGAAATGGAAATGGAAATGAAAATGAAAATGAAAACGGCAAACGGCAAACGTGCTTGTCGAAGCAAAGGGCCGGATCGAGAGCGGGTGGAGAGAGAGAGAGTGCAGTCGTCTTATTTTGTAGTGGCCGTTGATTGCTCCTAGAGGTCGACCAGCGGTGTCCAGGAGAAGAGGCAAACAATAGCCTTGTGCGGCAGTGAACAAGCACCAACAGCTGAACAGTCAGTCGTCAAACGTCGTCAAAGAAGTCGACCGGGAACGAGTCGAAAACGCGTCGAAAGCGAAACGGTCCAACGGCACTGCCCGAACGAAATTGAAGCGGCGGCAAGAAGAGAAGCAAGAAAAAAAGGCACACAGTGGACAGCGGGACAGCCCAGAAGAAGGGAGAAGGGAAAAGCGAAATGGCCGGGGTCACAGACGCAGGGAAGAATGAACAGAGACACGGTCGATCTGGGCAGCACTTTATCAAGACCGAAAGTGCTTGGCTGTGGTACGTAGAACCGACAGGGGAATGTGGGGAACCCCTTCCAGCGTTCTAACAAGTCCACGCAATGGTTTCTGTTTGTGCCTGGCTAGTCCCTGGAGCTTGCTAGAGCCACGCCCCTAAGTGGTTGTGACTCGTTTGAAACCCCACAACGAAAGAGAGACGAGTGCAGGGCAGCCTCTCTGTCGCTCTGTCGCTCTGTCGTATCTGGCCCTGTCGTGCTCTGTCGCACGCTCTTCTGCCCGTCGCCATCCCTGCATTTGATTACCGCCGGGCTGCTGTTTCTCCTAGAGTGCCATGATCGCCGAGGCTGCGCAATCCCTGCATATCTCTGCGGTGCATCGGACACGACCAGGAAAAGATGGTGGAACAGACGCCAAGTGCTCGTGTAAGTATCTCACGCTGACTCTATGCATTAGTAAGATGAGTCAGTACGCCGCCAAGAGCATACGCTCTCCCAGCTCTGTAGATAAAGTCAAGTTACGGATCCCACCGTGGATCCCCAGTCCACGGATCCCGTCACGGCTCTCACTCCCGTCCTTTGCTAATCACCAGAGTAAGCTTCTTTTCTCTGCTGCTCGTACGACCTCGCCGCACGGAGCCGCAGCACCGTTTCTGTTTTGTGTCCTACCTTTTCGCTTTCCCTTTTTCTTTTGCTTCCCGTGCTCGTTTTCGTTTCGTGGCTGCCGATGGACAAGCGGGCCACTCGACGGAGTACCCCCAAAAGAAACAGGCTCGCCCTCTCTGGGCACGCCCATCTTGCTACGCACGTACTGCCCATCTCTGCCCACCACGGCACATCACCTCCCTGGGGATGCGCTCTGGTCTGTGGGCTGAAACGCGCTACCCACAAAAAATGGGGCGCACAGAGCTATCCACCGGCACGCCAGCCACTCGGGGCGTCCAGTGGGCGTCCAATCGTGCCGCTGTTATTGGCTGGCCTGGCACCCACCTGAAACCAAGGCCAGCCAAACGGACGCTGTCCCTGCATCGTTTGGATTTTTCGGCGTGCACTTTTGGGGGGCTTGTCGCTTTTCGCCTCAGGGGTCCAACGCGCGTTTCTCCCTGCACAGGTGGCGTTTTGGTCGCACACGCCTCGTCGCCGGCCCGCCGCCACGGCTGGAGTCGATCAATGGTTCACCGTGTTTCCAAAAGTTCCAGCCAGAGAGAGGTCCATGTCGATCGCCGGCAGTCCCTTGTGGGATGACCAACCTTTTTACCGGTCCCGCGAGAGGCCAGCCGCGTGGTGGAGAGGCAGGCTGCGACACGCAGTCGTCGGAGACTGGAAACGAAACCACACGCCGTGAATAGGTGATACTCTGCGCGGCAAAAACGGCAGCGTGCTGGTGACTGCCAAGACTCGCCGTGCACGACTGAAACAGTCAATGTGGAAGAGAGGTGATCATCGTGAACACAATCAGCCTTTTTTCTTGGCTGGACAGTTGCTCCCAGCTGTGCGTGTTTACTCTACCTTTACGCCTCTCGGAATGGGCACAAACAGGATTGCCGTAGAGCGGCAGGAAGCGCGGTTCCGATTCGACAAACAGACAGCCCAGGAACAAGAAACAAATCCATCGCACATCCTGGCATAGTCCGTCTCCAACCTTTCGTGTCAGACATCCGTCACAGGCTCGGCAGAGACCAACAACGGCCAGACGGCCGGCCACTTGCGCGGAGTGTATTCGGTATCTGTTTGGTCTCGTCGTACGGAGTCCGCTTTGATTTATTTTTGTCTTTTTACTTTTTGCTTTTTAAATTTTGCCTTTTGCCTTTTGTCTGGCAAAGGCTTATTCATTCCCAATCCCATCTAGTCCAGACAGTCTAGACCTCGTCTCTGGCCTGTGCCAGTCTTCGTGTGCCCAAGCCCTGTCGCATGAATTCTCCACTCCAACCTGCCAAAATAGCATTTTATCACGGCTCCGACCTTGCCCTGGTCGCCGGCCCCATCTTCTTAGCAACGATCGACAGGAGCAAACGTGCTCCGCCTCACAGACACAGCTCGTCGTCACTGCCATCCAGCAGACGGGCGGGCAGACAGACGGACAGACGCGGCCTCTTGAGCATTGGCAGCACCACAGTCAGCACGGCCCTCTTGCACGCCTGCCGCCGTGGCTGCGCATTGCCGTCCGCCGATGCTAGCGGCATTCGTTTGGGGTTGACGTCAACAGCGAGGCTGATCTCGTCGTCGTCGTCGTCGTCCCCCTCTTCCTCTTCTTCCTCGTCCTCTTCCTCTTCCTCCTCTTCCTCCTCCTCATGACGCTCAGACATCGTCGTCGTCAGCGCCGGCCTTGGCGTTTTGTGTAGAGTGACAGGACCAATCTCTGAAACGGGCGCACGTAGCGACCGGAGAGACCGCGAACACGGCTGCGACTCTGGCCGAGTCACCACCCACTCGCTGATCCCCTCCTCCCAGCGGTAGCCAGCAAACAGGGCCGTGGGGGTTGTCGTCCGAGGCCGAACCGTTGCCGTTGCCGAAGCTGTGTCCATGGCCGTGCACGGCGCGACTGCCTCGGCCGTCTTCTCCCCTAAACTCTCGGCATAAGCCAAGTCTCGCAGGTCGTTGGTCCGGTTCGCCAGCAGAAAGGCACCGTCTGCCTGCATCCGGTCGAGACCCCCAAAGCCAGACCGACCGGCTACATGGCCACACAGCTGCTCCAGGTAGACTCGCGCCGGTTTCGCGTCCGTCCTCGTCGCTGCCGCCGTCGCCGCCGCGCCCCGGCCACAGCTCTGGGCCACCGCCGCCACCAGCGACACCGTCGCATCGTACAGCTGCCGCCGCTGCGCCGGCCCGGCCGCGTCCACCAGATCCCGGCACCAGGCGGTCGCCTCCTCCGGGCTGTTGCTGTCGCCCCAGACAGCCAGATCCCAGGCCAGGCCCAGCAGATACCGCTTGGCCATGGTTCGGGCGTCGAGCGTGCGCTTACGGCGCCGTTGGACACACAGACACGCGTCCACTAGCATGGCCAGCCGTCTCTGACTCGGCATCTGGCCTCCTCGCTCTTCGTCCTCGGTCTCGGCCTCGGCCTCCCGTTGCAGAATGGCCACGGCCGCCAAACAGCCCAAAACGCTTGCGAGCGTGTGATGCGACGAGGACATCGACGAGGACATCGACGATGACGATGGCAACGACAACGACGACCGCGACCGCCTCTCTTCCTGCAGCAGCCGCGCCATCGCCGTCTCGGCGAACCGCAGCCCCGGCTGGCTCTCGCCTGTCGACCGTCTGCTCGACAGGACCCGCACAATGCGCTCCCACACGCTGTGGAAGGCGCGCGTCGACAGCCACGCCGCCGGCAGACGGCCATGGCTGACAAAATCGTCCAGCTGCTGGAACAGACACGACCACCGACCCGTGTCCCGGGCGTACTCGACAAACAGGCGTAGCGATTCGAGGCGTCCAGAAAAGACACTGTCGGCGGTCTCTGGCGCCGGGTAGACACTGTCACCGTCACACTGCACAAGGGCCGTCAACAGCCCCTCGGCCTCGACGTGTGCTCCGCGCGAACGAAAGAGCCGCACGAGGATGCGCACAAAGGCCGCGTGCAGGAGATGGTCGGCGCCGGCGGCTGCCAACAGACGGACGGCGTGGGACCGCACAACAACCCCCAGCGGTGCCCAGCCTTGCGCGCCGTGACCGAGCGATTCGAGATCGTTGTAGACCTCAAAGGCAATCTGTGATGCCGCCGGGGGCGTCGCCCCTCGCTCGACCGCCTCGCGGCGCTCCTCGTCCTCGCATATGGCCACGTAGTGGGGAACACGGCGTAGACACATTTCGAGGAGGCTGGATGGTTTCTTGGCTGTCGTCATCGCCGTCGTCGCCCGCAGCAGAGCTTCCATGGCCCGAAAGATGGATTTGTACAGCTGGAAGCGTTTGCCGGGCGCCGCTCTGCCGAGACAGGCCCAGTCGCTGTCGTCGTGGTTGCGGTGGGCAGGCAATACTCTTGTCGCGGCTGGACTGGCGGCCAGTGGCGACGAGGGCAGCAACGGCTCCCGTTTTTGTTTAGTGGCTCGGCAGAGTACTGGTGTCGGCACGACCACCTCGCCGGGCGGCACGTGGCGGCTGGCCATTCTCTCTTTTTGCTTTTCTTTTTGCTTCATGTGTCGTTTTGCCGGCGTCACAGACGTCTCTATGGTCGTAGCGGCTGCTGTGACGGCCGCTTTCGTCGCCGTTCTCGAGGCCGCCTCTTGTCGCCTCCGCGTTCCCTTGAGCGAGTATGTGTAGCGCACGCGCTTCCGGCCGGCCAGGTCGTCTGGTGTCGCAGGCCGTTTAGCGGCGGTTGTGAATCGTTCCGTGTCGCCCTTTGCCGCCATCGCCGCCTCCTCTTTCCGCAAAGCGGCCAGATAGGAGAGCAGCGGCCGCAGCAGCCGATGGCATCTCGTTGCTGTCCACGGTTGGGCGGCTGCGGCAGCGCCCCGGAGGGTATGTGTAGGGAGGATATCGCTGTCGTCGCGGCGGCATGCCTCGAGGGATGCCATGACGTCGTGTGGTCGTCTTCGGGTCGTCTCAGGAGCGCATCTCCTTGCGCTTCCCACCTCGTCCGGCTCACCTAGGGAGAATGGACGTAACCAAAATGATACCAGAATCGAATATCTGCGTCTGCCAAAAATGTGTATTGCTGTCCAAAGATGTTCAAAAGCCAAGAGGCAGCCGTTAATATGATGTTGATAAATGCCGCAACGGGCGAAACGGCCGTGACAGTCGTGACAGTCGTGACGGTCGTGGCGTTTAAGAATGTTCGATATGTCACTTGGTGATGTGGTTGATGCTCGGCGTTGTGGTGATGTTTAGAACAATGTTTACTTACTTCCGGAAACAGCTAGCGCCAAGCAGGTGCGACAGGACCCCCTCATTGGCGGATTGGCTGTAATAGGGTTATGGCCTCGTCAAGATTTTTCTGGTGGATTTTTGTGGGTCTTGAGACCTCCGCCAACTCCCGTGCGCTAACAAAGAAAAAAAGATGCTGGGATCTCTGCATGGACTATAGTGAACCGCGAAGCGCGAGAGAGTTGGCCGAGATACAGCCATAGATGTGTTGCAGAATTGAATGTGCACCCGTTTGTTCCCTCGGCTCGCCGGCTTCTCATTGGTGTCGTCCGGCCCACTTTGACAGCCCGGATTGGCCTCGTTCCTTCCTTTTGCCGTGCTCTTGCCCCAAAGCTGCAGCCCCGATTTTCTTTTCCAGTAAGTTTATAATTTTTCGGATAACACATTTTTTCCGAGTCTCACGAGAGCAACCAACAATTCGGCTCGTCTTGCACTTTGCTGTCTCTTCCCCTCCCTCCTCAACACCTGGTACCCGGCCTGTTCCTGGCCTGCGGGTGCGCCGTTTTTGTGTGCTTCTGTTCTTGGGGCCTCTTTCTGGATTGGGATCTTGGGATCAAACGGTTGAATTTCCGTCGGTTTTCGTTCCATTGGACTATTTGCCGACTGTGCGCGTCACCGGCCCGGCACTGCTGGAAGCATCTGCAAACGGGTTCGCTATCGGTTTCGATCCCCGATCGTTTCGTCTTGGCCCCCCCGCGTCCGACTGTCGCCCGATCCGGCCGGCTCCATTCGCCCGCTTTCCCGCCTTCTGCCCGCTTTCTGCCCGCATCTCGACCCCGAGCGGCCAGAGCCTGCCATTGAGCTGCAGACGACGGGCGGCTTGCTTCTGCGCTCTCTGTCTTGGACCACGGCCCCATTGCCGCACCTCCACTATGGCGGCGCCGTCCGAGCAGACAAATGGCACAGCAGAGGCTGTTGGTTAGTATCACCGTTGCTGCCGGAGAGCGCCACGTGCTAAAATGCAGCAAAAGAGAGCCAAGCCGTTGCCGAGCATGCGGCCCCGGAGCAGACCGAGGGCGGCGAGCAGGTGGTTGAGGGTAGGTCGGGCGCGGGCAGCTCCTCTGTGCGGTGGCTGACCTCTAGATTCGCTCTTCAACATCACCATCATTCTGCCGAACACTTCCGAGAAGCTGACCGTCATGGTGTGTCTATACGTCTCTGCGTCTTTGCGTCGCTGTCTCTTGCCCTGCCCATCTAACCCCCCCAGATCTACTCCAACGAGCAGGTCGGCGAGGTCCGCCAATCGATCATCGACTCCCCCGTGGCCCAGTACCACTCGTGCTTCCACCTCGAATACAAGGGCGAGCGGATCAACGAGTTTGGCCAAATGTCCGAGATCAAGGACCTAACGCCCGAGGCTGAGATCCACGTGGTCGAGGACCCTTACACCGAGAAGGAGGCCCGCCTGCACATTGTGCGGATACGCGACCTGATCGGCGCGGCGGGCGACCGGCCAGACGCCGTCCACGGCGTGCTCGCGGGCCTGTCGCTGTTTGACAGCGTGACCGTCGAGGCCACGGCCGCAGCCGAGGTGCCACCGGTCGAGACCGACTTCCAGGCGCCCGCCGACGTCAGCGTCATTTTGCCGCGCGCCGGTGCCGAGGACGTGGCCGGCGCGCCCAAGACGGTCAAGGCGCTGCAGCTGTCGGCCTGGAACCCGCCGCCGGCCTACCTGCGCCAGCGCGGCCACCTGATGTACCTGATTGTGACGACCAACGAGGGCGAGCAGTTCCAGGTGACGTCGCACGTTGGCGGCTTCTATGTCAACAAGTCGAGCAACTCCAAATTCGACCCGGCGCCGCGGCCGGCACCCAAGGGCTTTGCGGCGCACTCGTTGCTGTCGCTGATCGAGCTGCTGTCGCCGTCCTTTTCCGCCAGCTTTGCCCAGCTGCAGGAGCACAACAGCCGCCGCGACCCGCTGTCGACGTTCCAGATCACCAACTCTGTGCCGGCGGCGCCGTGGCTCGTGCCTGCGCCGGCCTCGGCCGCCTGCGCCCACGTGGCCGACATTACGCGCACCCAGGAGGCGTACCTGATTGCCGGCTCCGAGAGCGTGGACAACCTGCGCGACTGGAACGAGGAGCTGCAATCGGCGCGCGAGCTGCCGCGCGAGACGGTGCAGGACCGCATCTTCCGCGAGCGCCTCGTCTCCAAGGTCTTTGCCGACTACATTGACGCGGCCACGCGCGGCGCCATTCTCGTGGCCAGCGGCGAGGTCGGCGCGCTCAACCCGACCGAGGGCCGCGACGCGCAGATCTTTGTCTACAACAACATTTTCTTCTCGTTTGGCGCCGACGGCGTCGGCACGTTTACGTCCGAGGGCGGCGACGAGGCCGCGCGCGTGGCCACGGGCAAGGACGTGGCGGGCGTGCGCCGCGTCAACCAGCTGGACATTGACGGGCTGTACTCGCCGGGCACCGTGGTCGTCGACTACCTGGGCAAGCGCATCGTCGGCCAGAGCCTGGTGCCGGGCATCTTCAAGCAGCGCGAGCCGGGCGAGAACCAGATCGACTATGGCGCCGTCGACGGCAAGGACGTGGTGGCGGCCGACGAGCGGTTCGCGGAGCCGTTTGCCAAGCTGTCGCAGGCGCTCAACGTGCAGCGGCACCCGGTCTGGGACAAGGACGGCAAGCGCTTCGACCTCGAGGGCAGCGTCGAGACCAAGGGCCTGATGGGCACCGACGGCCGCAAGTACGTGCTCGACCTGTACCGCATCGCGCCGCTCGACGTGCTCTGGCAGGAGGAGACGGAGAAGGAAAAGGAGGCCGAGTCGGCCACGACGTACCCGCACCGCATGACGGTGCTGCGGCCGGAGCTGATTGACATTTACTCGCGGCTCAAGATGCGCGAGTGGCTGGACAGCGAGCTGGCCAAGCGTGCGGCCAAGGCCAAGGAGACCAAGGAGATTGAGGCGCCGGCGGCGGCCGTCAAGCCGCAGGCGAAGCCCAAGGCCGAGGACGACGACAGCGACGAGGAGAGCGACGAGGAGAGCGACGAGGAGGAGGAGGAGGAGGAGGAGAGCGAAGAGGAGAGTGAGGAGGATAGCGATGAGGACAGCGACGAAGACAGCGACGAGGAGACCAAGAAGCCCAAGGAAGCCAAGAAGCCCAAGGCCAAGCAGAACGGCGAGGCCAAGGCGGCAGCAGCGGCAGCGGCAGCAGCGGCGCCCGAGGCCAAGGCGGAGGAGGCGGAGCAGCCGGACCGCATCGACGTGTCCGACTTCAAGTTCGCCCTCAACCCGGACGTGTTCAGCGGGCAGGTGCCGCAGACGGACGAGGAGAAGGTGCAGCTGGCGGCCGACGAGGCGGCAGTGCGCGCCGTGTGCGAGCACCTACGCACGACGGCCATCCCGGCGCTGCTAGCGGACCTGCGCGAGTCGGAGATCAGCTTCCCCATGGACGGCCGCTCGCTCAGCCAGCTACTGCACAAGCGCGGCATCAACGTGCGGTACCTGGGCCAGGTGGCGGCGCAGAGCAGCGCGCAGCCGCGGCTGCAGTGCCTGTACGCGGTGGCGCAGCGCGAGATGATTGCGCGCGCCTTCAAGCACGTGGCGGCGCAGTACCTGCGGCACCTGCCGCTGCCGCTGAGCAGCGCGGCGCTGGCCCACCTGCTCAACTGCCTGTTGGGCGTGGGCCTGAACGCGGCGCCGACGGCGGCGGTCGACAGCGGGCTGCGGGCGCTGTACGGCGACGCGGACCTGTCGTTTGCGGCGGTGACGCCGGCGAGTCTGCGGGCGGCGGTCGAGACGGAGACGACGCGGCGCTTCCGGTTTGCGCTGCCGGCCGGCTGGCAGGCCGACATGCAGGACCACCTGCAGCTGCTGCGGGAGGTGTCGCTCAAGCTGGGCCTGCAACTGCAGAGCCGTGCGTACGCCTTTACCGAGGAGGAGGAGGCCAAGGAGGTCAAGGAAGCCGAAACCAAGGAGACCAAGGAGACCAAGGAGACCAACGGCAAGAGCAACGGCAAGAAGAAGAAGAAGAGCGCGCCCGAGGGGTCGCCGTCGTCGGACGAGGGCCGGGCGGCGTGCCGCGTGCCGCACACGTTTGCGCCCGAGGACGTGGTCAACGTGGTGCCGGTGGTCAAGGACGCGGCACCGCGCAGCGCGTTGGCCGAGGAGGCCATGGAGGCGGGCAAGATCTCGCTGGCGCAGAACCAGAAGAAGATTGGGCAGGAGCTGCTGCTGGAGTCGCTGTCGCTGCACGAGCAGATTTACGGGATCCTGCACCCCGAGGTGGCGCACGCGTACCACACGCTGTCGATGCTGTACTACCAGATGGACGACAAGGACGCGGCGGTGGAGCTGGCGCGCAAGGCCATTATCGTGTCGGAGCGCGTGACGGGCGTCGACAGCCAGGAGACGCTGCTCAACTACCTCAACCTGGCGCTCTTTGTGCACCAGCAGGGCCACAGCGCGCTCGGCCTCGAGTACGCCAAGCACGCGCTGCGGCTGTGGCGGCTGCTGTACGGCGCGGACCACCCGGACGTGATCACGACGGTCAACAACGCCGCCGTGATGCTGCAGAGCATCAAGGCGTACCACGAGTCGCGGCGCTGGTTCGAGGAGTCGCTTCGCGTGTCCGAGCTCGTCTTTGGCCGCGCCTCGCTCAACTCAGCCACCCTGCTCTTCCAGCTG